>APFE030778624.1:0-29691 GCA_000404065.3 Pinus taeda | reverse complement strand
GACAAATCACATTGATGTTCAGTATCACTTTGTGAGGGATATGATAGAAGAAAAAAAGGTGTTGCTAGTAAAGGTGGACACTTTGAAGAATACTGCATATGAATTGAAAAAATCTGTGAGCTCTGAGAAGTTCTCTTGGTGTAGAGAAACAATGGGCATTGTAGGGTTGGATAAATGACTAAGCTCTCTTGTGGCTCCCTATGGAAAGAAAACAACAAGTGGGAGAATGTTGGGTTGTGTTATATTCTTTCCAAGACTAGCCCACGTAGTTAACCAGGGGGTTAGAATGGGGGCAGAGACCCCCGTTCGTTGCACTGATTGCGTAATGAGGGGAGTCACAGGGGGTTTGAGGGGTGCAAGTAACCCCACTCTATGGGCTCTGGGGCAACAACCCTGAAAATTTTGGTTTGAGACCCTATTTTAGGTTGGGTGAACCTACCTATGTTTGTGTGCACAATTTTCACACATGGTTTTGGATGCAATCGTTTTCGTTCCATGGTATTGGATGCTTCGACATGTATAAATATGTATTGTAACATTGAAAGGAACATAATGAAAATTCAAGCTGGTAGACCCAGTTTTGGGATCCAAGGGAAAATCTCTGTGTATATGTGTTTTATGTGTTATGCTCTCACATTGTTTATTTTCTATGTTTTAGAATTCATATGTAGGTAATTTCTATACGGGGTTAAAACCTACAGACCAATCCAAGAAATTTATCAATTCTAGCAAAATGTATGTTTTACTAAATTTTTAAGAGAAAAACCAATATGTAGCATATTTACTGAGAGAAAACTCATCCTTCAAGGTGTCTACTAAGAAATCACAACAGCAATTAGATGATTTGTTGTAGGTATAAAAGGATGTGTCCCAGGTGCCTAAATGGTTACCACCCAAGAAGGAAGTTAAGGAAAAGATATAAATAGTTCCTAACTCCCCATTGCCAAAAATTAGGCTATACAAGAAGCCCATTATAAAAGAAACTAAGGTGAAGATATAGTTTTGACAACCGCTAGAATAGGGCATCATCGATCAAGTACTTGATCATATGGATCACCCATCATCATTGTGCCAAACAAGGATGAGACTTAGTATATGTATATTGATTATAGGGCATTAAAAAGGGATTGACCACCTGTTGACGGTGTTGGACCCACCAACATTCAGGGGATCACCTTGGTATGAAGTCCCTACTAGACCTCACACTATTTGGTGTGGGAGTCCCATCCGGTATGCTGGACCAACTACCATTGTATTAGGGATTTTCCTCAACTCTTGCTTGTCGGCACACGAGAGTGGTTTGCTTTGTCTTCGAGAAGTGAGGTTCACGTGCTTGATGATTGTAAGTGTGACTTGTGTCAATAGTGCTTTCACTGTAAAGGGAGAGGGTGGGAGTGAGTCCCAAGTTGGCTGGGATGAAGTCCCAAATTGGCTAGGAACGCACAACACAATAGGACATGCATAGCTTCCAGAGGAGCAGTCCAAATGGATGTGATAGTCACAACACACAAGGTAAGATAACATGTACAACACTTAGTGGATGAGTCCACATGAGTGCAACGGTTGTTACAGCAAGTTTTATGCGAAAGGTCTGTATGATGTCCGAGAGAGTAGTCTACATGGGCATGTCAACATTAACAACATATACAACACATTTCCATTAATAGATTATGTATTACAACAAGTGAAATAGTTCAGATGTAGAACACAGGTTAAAGCAACATGTAGTACAAGTGTTAAAGACTAGTCTTACAACAGATACAATACATGTGTGAAAATGTGATGGCTTGTTAGCAGGCTTCTGAATTAAGTGAAATTTCCAAGACACATCGTTACACCATACATCACTAACCCTGAGCACGAGGTGTTGGAACCATTACTTACTCCTCAAAGGAAAGACTATAGACTCTTTTGGCTATTTGGGAGGAGCTGAGGTGAAAAATTCATTTCCATGTACAAATGAGGGGGTATTTATAGCCAAGGGTGAAACTAACCCTTATAGTTGTTCGACTACCCTCATGACTATTTGAATTTGATGAATTTTCAACTTTGCATGACTCTTTGTACAAAAAATGGGTCTGTTGGACTTCCATGTTACATTGCATTGATTTAAAACATAACCCATAGTAGGGATGTGGACGACATGACTCAACATGAAAGTGTCGGTATATTCGTGCTACTGTTAGAGTGCATGTCAAGCTGTAGTGCTGCTTGGTGATGAGTATCTTAATGGTGTATCACAACTTTACCTCTGTAGGGAAAAGTGCGCGAAGTCTTCGATGGTCTTTGGTTCACTTTATGAAGCTTTGGTATGTTGTTCCTCGCTTGCATGTTGGAAGGCTTGACAGGCTCATCTATTCACGAAAGGTGCATGTTCATCTGTTCTTCTGCCCATGAGCACATATTGCATGTTTGCTCATCTGTTCGTCCGTGAACATGTCATTACATGATCCTCCATTCGCAAGCACATCTCTTCACATGCATTGTTTGTTCATCCGTTGGTGCACCTATCCTTCTACATGTGCTCCCTTTCTTCATCACTTTCATTGTCGTGCCATGTTTTTTAGTGTACCTATGCCTACAGCCACTCAAGATGAGACGAAATTCAATCCAAAACCTCCTAGTCTACCATGACACATGATCATTTAGTATGCAGGTGACCAGGAGAGGCCGCAAGGTCGCGAAGCAGGATGATGGCTCCAGGCACTATTGATGAAAACTGTGCAAGAGTCATTACATGATGGAGATGGGAAATCCAAGTCGACAATGATTGTCCATGAGGTTTGGCTTGGCTGGAAGACAAAATTGCACAAATTTTGGGAGGGATAGTCTGGGCTTCAGGAAAGCAAGGTAGGCAAAATCTGTGTAGTTTCCGTAATGAGCAGTCAGGAGGGGCTGGAAGGAAAAATTTGCGCAATTTTCTGGAGGAACTGCCCGAGCTGTAAGGAGGATTAGCAGGAGAATATTGCACAGTTTTTGGGAGGAACTGCCTAGGAGCCTGGCAACAAAAACTACACAATTCCCAGAGGGAACTCGCAATTGGCTATTGGGTCACTGGCAGCCAAAACTGCACAATTCCCATAGGGAATTGGTTGTTGGTTGTTGGGTCACTAGTAGCCAAACCTGTGTAATTCCCAAAAGAAACTAGTAACCAAAACTGCCCAATTCTGAAAGGGAACTTGAAGTTGGCTACTGGGTCACTGGCACCAGAAACTGCGCAATTCCCAGAGGGAACTAGAAGTTGGCTACTGGGTCATTGGCAGTAGAAATGGTGCAATTCCTGGAGGCAATTGGCAGTCTGCTGCTAGGAGTTGCTGGCGAGGGAAACTGCACTGATGCTAGGAGGTTGGCCTGCTGACCATCTCTCCGCAATTTCTGAGTTGAGCGGACTACTAAGTAGCGAAAGGGATTCTCATGAAAACTACACAATTTCATGGATGAGTGGCAGATTGACTTTCAGATTACTGACTGGGAAAACTGAGAAATTCTATGAGGGAGACAGCGACAGGCACTTGGTGTATGTCCGACCTGTCTACGTAGTTTCCTCTGTTAGCTGGACAGGTAAGGTTAGTGGCCTCTACTCAATTTCTAAGGGGAGTCAGGCCCAGGGTGACTACCAGGTCTGACTGTCTGGGTGGTTAGCGTGAAAGTTGATTGAATTTCTTGCTGGTAGCGTAGCTTGAAAAGACTTGCTTGGTGCTTCCGCGTTGTTCTAGTTGACAGTTGATCGAGTTGATGGTGGCTTGATGGTTCGACCATTACAGGGGAGTCAAATCATCCAAACTTTAGAAAAAATGACTAAGTGTGTGAACAATTGAAAGATGCATTGGTGATCATGCAAACACACACTCCCATGACTTGATGACGAGATGACTCAAACCATCCAAACACACATGTTCAACATGACTACTCGATTGTGCAAGTGGTAAGCATGAAACTCTTGTTTGATCATTGATTGATTGTGACAACGATTGTGCGGTAGTGAATGTGACTTTGTGGGTGAGTGTGACAGATTCTTTCATAGCGAACACCACAAGCGCACACAAAGCGAATACTTTGAGTATAACTAGAACATGGTCGCAAGCATGACTTAGACACCAGCATGTAGAAACTTGAATGTAAGGAATAAGCAAGGTGGATATAAAGACTCCCATGGCCTCACGCAGTGAACTTGAGGGTGTGCATTCATCAAGCGAAACTCTCAAGGGAGGCTCTGAAATTGGGTGCAGGCCAATATTTTGGAGGGTGGTTATAGCTGCTACAACACTTGGCAACACACTAGTAGAACTCCAGCTTCTCTATTTTGGTTCATGGCTAGCACAGTGCCTCGGTCTTTCAGGGAGTATTGAATCATTGTGTGGGTTGCCTCAGCTTCCCCACTTACCCCATGGACATACATGGTTCACCCTTTGCTAGCTTAATGAAACACAATCAAAAGTTCAGCTTGATCTCAGTGTTTCGAATTTGGGCAGGGTAGTTGAGCTCACGAGTTGAAGATTTTTAGAGTATAATTTTTCATCTCTGGTGTTGCTCCGCTGCCGACAGGCCTGGCCAGTACCTCAGTGGAGTCACATAGGAACACACACATTTCTCCACTACCAAAAAGCCTGGTCAATGCCTAGGTGGAGTTGCATGCTTCACCTCTCTACATAGGAAGCCTTTCTCTTCTTTTAGCTTCGTATTTTCTTTTTTTCAAGAGGAATATGCATAAGCACTTATTTATTTTTGTGGTGGGAAAGGGATCCAGACTTATTGAGAGCAGAAGAGGTTGTTCCTTCAGAGAATCATGTAATATCTCTGACATAGTTTTTCTCGTTTAGGTTTTACCCTTCTCCATTTCTACTAGTTGGATGGGCTTGAACACATAGAGAAGAAGGTTGAGTATAGGCATGGGGCTTCCCAGTGTGGACACAAGTTCATGGTTGGACCAAAACTTCCCTTGTAGATGGTTCTTATTTTCTATCAAGACTTCATCAACAGAAATTTACAACCGAGCATAGAGAAGATGGACACAAGACTGGCCAAGTGCTATAGTGTCACAAGTTTCTTCAAATTTTAGCCACATACTCTATTTAGAAGCCAGAACGTAGTAGTTGGCAACACTTATTTCCGAAAAAAAAAATAGTAATATATCAAAAAAACAAAACAAACGTGAACAAAAATAGTAAGAAGAATCAAACAAAGTAAAAACAAAGATAATAAGCAAAGCAAGCAAGATGAAAATAACAAGCAACAAGGAGACTATGTACACGGCATGGGTGCGGACTGGCCTATTGAAGGTAATGCGTCAGATCTTGGTCATTGACAGGAAGGTTTTAAATCCTCCCATCAAATGATATCAAGTGATATGTGTGTGGGCCATCTTCTCGCAAACCAGTGCAAGTCCACCAGGCTCCACTACCGGAACCTAGTGGTATTCCAAAAGACCTTTAAGTGAAGACAACATCATTGTTTTAGGTACTGTGTGCAACATGGGCTTGAATGATGGCACGAGGTAGTTTTTTTATTTCAAGAATAGTTCAAGTTTCTGAAATCAATGCAAAAGTGGACTTCCTAGGATTTCTTACATGTAGAATTTAAATTAGAAAACCAAGTATGATGATGAACTTTGCAAGTAATCCAATCATCCAAAATATTAGCCAATTTTCCTTGTATAAGGAGTTCAAACAACGTGTCTGTGTGACTTGGTATTTGTTGCAATGGTTTGTCTCCTCCTTTAACTGGAATCTCGTGTTGAATTTCTCATGTGTTGTGTGTAGTCAAGTCATCATCTACCTGTGTGGATCCATCCTGGTATTGTTCAGTCAAGTGGTCAAATATTTGTTGCTACTGCGGTGTGTAGCTTGTACCAATATTGTTTATCTTCGGATCATGATAGGTTTCTAGGTTGCTATGTCCGTTCGTAGTGGTAGTCCTATGGGTTTCATTATTTCTTGGCCTTTGACAAAAATTCTGCAAATGATAGAGCTTGTTGAGGGAAACCCCACCCTTAGGAGTGAAGTTACCTTTATTTCCCTCAGCTATAGTTTTCAGGGTCTACTGATGCTTACCTTCATCAATTTTTATGTCCTTGAAATCATCAACATTGTCTGCGAGGTACAATATCACTTTGAGTGTGCCTACATTGAGGATGATGGTCCTTTGTAAGCTCAACATGAGTGCTTCATACTTAGCAACATTGTTTATGCACTCGAACTTCAAGCAGATTGAGATCATGCATTGTCTGTTGTTTTGGATGGCTAAGATACACTCAGTCATTGAGCCATTATGTGTCTATGATTCATAAAAATCCATGGTCCACAGCTTATCCGCACACGGACCATTTGGCATGCTAGTACTACTGCTACTATTGTTGCTACTACTACTGCTACTATCAGTACAATGAGTTGTACAAGTTTCATTACCATCAGTTGGGCAAGGAAGGAGTCCCAACTATGTGTCTAATGAGGTTGGATTTGGCTATGCTGGTTAACACTCCAATGTTGTTTCGAGGAGGCAGTTTCCAAACATGAGTTCTACGAAGGCCAACGGTTCATTCTTGCCATTGAGGGGAGTGAAATTATGCTTCATGTACCTCTCGGACTATACCCGGATTTGGTTGAATTTTCCCTTTTATGGAAGCCGCATGTGAGAGCAGTCTGTAGAAAAATATCCATGTAGCTTGTTGGACCAATCTCTGCTGAGTAGTAGATCGTATGCTTCCGGTATGTCTACAACCACTATGTTGATGCATTGGTCGACTCGCCCATCATGAGATAGTCATATGATCACGTCTCGTAGCTCACTAATGGCTAGTACCAATGTTTGATCAAGTTGGATGATTCATGTGGATGTTTCACTCCATCTTGCATTGATCTTTTTTTCAATGGGGAGAGGCATGACATTAGTTGTCGCGTCGGAATCAACCAGACAGTTGTGAACATTGTAGTTGAAAATTTCAAAAGATAGTAGGAATGGGTGGTAACTTGAGTGTGTTTCTTCCATCCGGAGTGTATTGAGCACATTGGAAAGTGATCTGGGAGGTGTGCTTTCTCCCTTGTCGGTAGAGGTTGTGCTGTCTATTGTTGTCTATCCCAGTGCGTGAAGTAGGATATCTCACTAACTCTAGATCTTAGCCAACTCGAACATATTGATTTTTGCTCGATTTTTCTTAATGTCATCAACAATGTTGTAGTCCAGAGCTGGTAGACTTATTGAGGTGTCTAGGGTAGAGTAGATGTTCGTGTTGTCCGACAGAGTTTTTGGTAGTTTGCTACTCATGGAAATAGTCTTGTCCATCGTTGTCTTCCCGAACTTGTTTTGTGTTTTCTACTTTGGGGCGACCAATGGATCAACCTTCCTTATCAGCAACCTAATCTTCTTTTGCATTTCCCCAAGTGTAGGGGGAGCCCCTTTACTCCTAATATTGTAACGATCATTTTGTCTTGGGGGATGCTTCTCAGCGTTTGTCTTCGACACTGCTTGCAAGCACTAATATGTGTTCACCACATGGCCAAAACTTGATGCTTCAACAGGTGAAATACCTTCGTCATTATCTCTGTCACACTACTTCTCTTGCATACCACTCTCTGCATTGAGTGTATGACTATATACTGACTTTGCAACTCACTTCCAATCTGAATAGAATTTATAGGGGTAATGTTCTTCGTGGAACAAACAGAACTCAGGATCTGTGCACTGATCGACATTGAAGACAGAGCTATATGTAGTTTTTTGAGTGGACCAGTTGTTTCCTGATGAGTTCATTCCTTGTCTCTTTCTAGGCATATGGCTTCTTGCAAATGTGTTTGTTTTCTGTTGCTTAAGCTTGGACACTTCCATTATTAAGTTCTTAATGAGGCGAGTGAGGGTTTCAATATCATTTGCTTCCTTGTCTCTACCCTTGCTTGTCATCGCTTGGGACTTCCATCTCATGTATTTGGAGTCCTTTGATAGTTCAACATCCTTGATAACTCCAATCGCGCACAAGTATTTTTCGACAACAATAGCCTCTTCGCAGTTTTCCAAGAGTGTTGGTTTCACATCTCACTTGGCGAACTGCGCAATGCTGGTCGGTAGTGCGAACGTGTAGTAATCAACAGTGATGGAGTCATGAGGGTTGGTTTCTACCACAAATTTTTCAATAAGTGTGTAAACCTCTAGTTGAAGTCTTTTACCTTTTCTTTCCCCTCCATCTTCAGGCTACCCAATTCTTTCAGTAACATAGTTGGGGTCTTGTCATCAACAAAATTTTCAAGGAACATGCATTTAAATGCACCCGAGTTCTATATGGAGTTTGGTGGGATATTTTGATACCATGCAGCTGCGCGACCATTCAAGGTACATGGGAATAATCTAAAATCTACGTCATCATGCAATAGCTCAAGGGTCTGCAGCTACGTGTAGAAGTTGTCCAAATGATTTTCTACCTTCATCGCGTTGTCAGGGTTGAACTTGATGTTCATTCTCTCCGTTCGCTTTGGCTTCTTATGCAAATCAATCAAGAGAGCCAATGGTCCCTAAGTCATCTCCCTGAGTCAGCCATCTCTTCCTCTTCTTTTTCCTCCTCCTCTCTTTCAGAGTCTAATGGTTCTGGCTCTGAGTCTATTGATTCGTCTCTACCTCTACCTCCTCCAAAGTCTTCCCCACTGCCTCCTGTACTAGAGTCTGATCCGAAGATCACAAGATTATCTTGTTCATCATTCAAGAAGATCAAAGGTTCCTTTCCATCTTCAATATCTTCTTCTAGACCTTCAAGTGTGGCGAGGACTTCTTCTTCCACAGATGATACAACAACTCCTACGGGAGTGGCTTTTGGCTTCCTAGATACGTGTGGAAGATGTTGTCTATCTGGGATCAGTCTAACTGCTTTCGCGAACTAGAGAGTGATTGCATGGACAGAGTAAAGATGATGATATGAAATCTTGTGCTCATTCCTGGGAGGTGAGGAGTAACCAACTGCAGAGTCGCGTGTAGGTGAGAGGGAGTGTGAGTTACTGCCTTGAACATATGGTTGATGAATGAGTGTGAGGGGATATTCAATCATATAAATTGGCGTCCCTCCTTCTAGCGCCATAAATGTTGATGTTGCTGGACCTACCAACATTCATGGTATCACCTCGGTATGAAGTCCCAACTAGACCTCACACCGTTTGGTGTGGGAGTCCCATCCACTATGATGGTCGGTTACCATTGTCTTAGGGATTTTCCTCAACTCTTTCTTGTCGGAACAAGAGAGTGGTCTTCTTTGTCTTTGAGAAGTGAGGTTTGCATGCCTGGTGAGTGTAAGTGTGACTTGTGTCAATGGTTCTTTCACTGTAAAGGGAGAGGGTGGGAGTGAGTACCAAGTTGGTTGGGATGAAGTTCCGACTTGACTAGGAACACACAACACAACAAGATGTGCACAGCTTCCGGAGGAGTGGTCCACATGGATGCGGCAGTGACAACACTGAAGCTAAGACAACACGTACATCACTCAACGGATGAGTCCACAGGAGTGAAATGGTTGTTACGGAAAGTTTTATGCGAAAGGTCTGTCTAATGTCTGGGAGAGTAGTATACACAGGCGAGACAATGTTAATAACATATACAACACATTTCCATTAATAGATTACGTATTACAACAAGTGAAATAGTTTAGATGTAGAACACAACTTAAAGAAACATGCATTACAAGTGTTAAATATTAGTCTTACAATAGATACAATACATGTGTGAAAACGTGTTGTCCTATTAGCAGGCTTCTGAACTAAGTGAAAGTCCCAAGGCACATGGTTACACCATACATCACTAACCTCGAGCATGTGGCATTGGAGCCACTACTTACTCCTCAAAGGAAATATTACAAACTCTCTTGGCTATGTGGGAGGAGCTGAGGTAAAAAATTCATTTCCATGTAGAAAGCAGGGGGTATTTATAGCCAATGGTGAAACTGACCCTTGTGGTTGTTCAACTACCCTCATGACGATTTGACTTCCATGACTTTTTGACTTTGCATGACTCTTTGTACAACAAGTGGGTCTCTTGGACTTCCACGCTACATTACATTGATTGACAACATAGCCCATAGTAGGGATGTGGACAACATGACTTATGACATGAATCGACATGATACTGCTGGTACATTCATGTTGCTGCTGGAGTGCATGTCGAGCTACGCTGCTGCTGGGTGGTGGATGTCTTTAGGGTGTATTAGAGCCTCACCTCTGCATGGAAAAGTGCATGATGTCTTCGATGGTCTTTGGTTCGCTTGATGAAGCTTTGGCATGTTGTTCCTTTCTTGCATGTTGGAAGGCTTGACAGGGTCATCTGTTCGTGAAAGGTGCACGTTTGTTTGTTCGTCCGTTTGTGAGCACATATTGCATGTTTGCTCATTTGTCCATCCGTAAACACATATTTGCATGATCATCTGTTCGTGAGCACATCCCTTTGCATGCATCGTTCATTCGTTTATTGGTGAACTTGTCCTTCAGCATGTGCTCCCTTCGTTCACCCCTTTCATTGTCGTGCCATGTTTATTAGTGTACTTATGGTTGTAGTCACTCATGACGAGATGACATTAAATCCAAAACCTTCTAGTCTACCATGACACATGATCATTTTGGATGTAGGTAACTGGGATAGGCCGCAAGGTTACGAAGCAGGATGATGGCTTGGGGAACTATTGATAAAAACTACGCAAGAGTCACTACGTGATGGAGACGGGCAATCCAAGTCGACAGTAACTGTTCGTGAGGTCTAGATTGGCTAGAAGGAAAAATTGCGCAAATTTTGGGAGGGGCATTCTGAGTTGTAGGAAGGCAAGGTAGGTAGAATCTGCACAGTTTCTGGAACGAGCACGCAGCAAGGGCTGAAAGGAAAAATTTTCACAATTTTCTATAGGAATAGATTAGGCTGCAAGGAGGATCAACAAGCAAATATTGCGCATTTTTTGGGAGAAACATCCTAGAATCTTGGCAACCAAAATTGCGCAATTCCTATAGGGAACTAGCAATTGGCTATTGGGTCACTAGCAACCAAAACTGCACAATTCCCACAAGGGAACTGGCAGTTAGCTACTGGCTTACTAGCAGCCAAAACTGTGCAATTCCCATAGGGAACCTGCAGTTGGTCGCTGAGTCACTAACAACCAAAACTGTACAATTCCCATAGGGAATTGTTAGTTTGTTGCTGGTTCACTGGCAGCAAAAACTACATAATTACTAGATGGAACTAGCAGTTGGCTGCTGTGTCACTAGCAGCAAAAATAGTGCAATTTTTGGAGGGAACTAGAAGTTTGCTATTAGGAGCTACAGGTGAGGGAAATTGCACTAAGGCTGGGAGGCCAACCTGCTAACCATCTTTGTGCAATTTCTGAGTTTAGCAGACTGCTGGGCAGCAAAAGGCCTACTCATGAAAACTACACAATTTCCTAGATGAGCAGTCGGTTGACTATCGAGATGACTAACTGGGAAAACTTTGCAATTTTTTGAGGGATAGAAGGACGAGCACTTCATGTCTGTCTGGCCTATCTACGCAATTTCCTCATTCAAGTGAGTGGGTAAGGTTAGTGGCCTCTGCTCAATTTCTGAGGGGAGTCAACCCCAGGGTCACTGTCCAGGTGGTCAATATGAAAGTTGATTGAATTACTTGCAGGCATGTTATGAAGAATTTGGTATCTACGGATAAATACTAATTCCCTATATAAGTAGCTATATCTAGAACAACAGTTTAAAGAACTTTAGCCTTTTTCTATAAACAATAGATAATACAAAGAGAATGATAGGACCTACTTGTACTTTCACTTTCCTCTTGTCTCCTTTGTATCGATCATGTCGCTCCTTCCCGTACTTAACACGCTTGAGAAGTACCTGTAAACATCAACAAAAGACAAAGAACCAATCAAAGAAAAGTATCTATTGATTACAAGTAAATGGAATTAGATATATTCACACATATAAGCATCACATATCAAGATAAGCATATGGAAAAAGGTGCAAATACTTTATTGAATAGAAGGAAGGATTACAACCATGAAGCTTGATTCGAAGTCACTCCTCCAGCTTTGGTTCCATCCAAATCACATCATAAGCATGACAATCTGGCAACATAACGACACTTACAATAATCTCAATTGTCAAACTAACATTATCTCCTTACAATTCATCAAAGTCCAGCCCTTGATCACTTATATGAGTGCTCAATTTATAGGAAAATGGAGGAGGTTTTGTCATCAATGAAGGTATTGAATGGCCTTCCATACTTAGAATTAGCTCCATGGAGGAAGGGATGACGGGATAGCATGTATCTTAACTCATTCCTCATCCATTTTTGAGTTCATAGGAGATGATAAGTGTGGAAATATTCTAGAAGGCTCCAAAAGATAAGAATATTCCCCAAACCCTATGTGAATTTCACTCAAACTCACCCAGCATAGGTCAAAGAGGGTCTAAGTGCTCTACAAAGTACCCTGGCATGGACTTAATTTCTCTGTAGTGCACCCTTACATGGGCCTAACTACGCTAGTCCCTCTAGAGGACATTTCAGGATGTCTTCAGGCCATGAAACTTTCTGGGAAGGAGGCATTCAAAATGTTGGCTTGTTTAGGGAATGTAGCAATTGAAATTAGGGTTTGATGAGCCCTAAAACAATGATCTGGATGATGGGAGTGATGTGCCCAAATGGATCTGTAACAGTTGCCCCTTAAAGCATGAAGTCGAAAATGTAATGTCGAGTGAAATTCTTTACGATGTGATGAGGAGGTTCTGAAGTGGTTGATGACCTGCATCGATTACAATACATTATATCATGATATTTTGATTTTTTCTCATGAATTGCTGAGGGAAGGCATACCCATGCTCAGGATATAAATTTTCATTACAAGTTCATAGACAGTCATCTACAGATATAGACCCATGATCGGAATGACCATCAATGTAAAGCAATTGTACGCATGATTTGGTACATTTCCTGAAATCGCAGCCTGGATGGATGAAACAAGATCCGAGGTCTTCTATCTCATTCAATATTTCACTCAAGTAAAAGTCTAACCATGCGAATATGTGATCTGAAGTTGGACATGGGAAGACACTCTCTTATTACCAGCCAATGATGTAAGCCGTTAACATACATGAGAGAAATCATCGATAATGATAATGATCCTCAAGGTATTGTAGTACATTCTGCATGGTGTGAATATATTTTTTGATGTCAAACACCATACGAAGTCTTTCGGTCAAAGGCCAGTGATGTCAACCTATTTCCGGAAGTGAGAAACTTGCCATTGATGCATGCAAGCCTCAAGGTATTGGAAGGGTGTTTCTAAGTCAACTTCTTGGATAATGTTCTGATGCTGACAAGAAGTGACTTCTTGCAAGAGGGCCTTGATGTCTCCCACATCAATGACATGAAATGAGTGTAATGATTTTGGAGACGGAATTTGACTGATGACACAAGGTTCAAGAATGGCTGTCATGAAAATGAAGGTTTACAGTATTTCAAAGGATGAATTTTAATTGAATGAATTCTCTTGAACATGTCAGTGACACTGAAATGAATTGGTAGCATTGACCAAAAACAAAGTGATGGATGGTATGATAGACCAACAGCATGATAACCATCACGCTGATAACCCAACCCAAATAGTCACAATGATGAAGTGAAAGTGTCATGTTCAAGAGCGACCTGATACTAAAAGTGGTTTACCCCTTTCTCCATTTTCCCCAGTCATTGTTGACCAGTACCTCTTTATTTTTTATTAAGCTTGAGGAGGATAACATATTCTTGTTGTATAATTCCACCCTTCGAGTGAATCCATCGTTATGTGATGTTTTAATGAGCCTAGCGAAGGTGAAACTCGGTCTTGTCATGATCGACAAGTTGGTTGTTATTTAGTTTTAATGAGTTTAACGACAAAGATAACTTGGTCATTTTCATGTTTAGAGAGTTTGAAAAGGGACGAAAAGAAAACTCCACAAGTTATTTTTCATAGATTTGTCCCTCAAGCTAGAAAAAGCGTAAAACAATACGAGAGAGAACCTATTGACCATGTTCGGTCAATATATTCCTTTTTCATAAATAATCTATCTCAGCCCGAAAAAGGGTTAAACTTATACTAAGTAGAAATCATTTCCAATCCATTAACAAGCTGAAAAGGACAAGCACTCAGAAATATTTTCGCATTAGAGAGTCTGAAAAGATCTTAAAGAGGACTCCAAGGGGGTTCCTTTTTCGATGTTTAATAGAGCTTGAAAAAGAGATAAAAGTATGCTCTGTGGTCAAAGATGCAATTTACAATCGAGCACGTCAAATTCTATAAGTCAACTATAAAACCTGCTCAAAACACCACCAAATGGATTAAACATACATGTTTCATGAGTAAAAATAGCTAAACACTAAAGTTTATTCGATTAATGAACATGAAATAAACATAAAACAAGTATTTACAAGTTCATTCCTTTGCCTTGAATTCCAGACTATTTATGGGTTGCTAGTTCACTAGCTTGGCTTGGAAATAACTATATTCTTTGTTTTAAATTAACTTAAATAAAAGTTACAACTCGTATTTATTCAACGAAGTTTCACCTTTACCTAAAGTTAGATACACCATCATGTATACATAAACATTTACTCATCTGATAGAAATAAAAAATACACTATAAATAACAAATCCAAATTACTTATTTGTTTCCTTAATTGTCTGGATTAGCCACCAGCCACAAAATCACTAGCAAAGAGACTACTCCACCCAACTAATGAGAACTTCATTTTCACATTTTCAAATTGGGAAGATCTGCATCTCTTATTTTATAATTATTTGATATTTTTTTATATATATTTTAATGAACTCATGGTTAATCACTATTTGAAAAACCATTTTATGAAATAGTGTCCAAACCATCTATGTGTTGTTCTTGTATTTCCTTAATCAATAATTTTAGTAATAAAATAATCGATAGAATTTCAATTGAAAATTGTTGCATATAAAGATGCATAAACAATGTTTAGAGGTAAATAAATTGTATTTATTTGCTATTTTTAAATTTCTGAATTTAATGAAATGAAAAATAAAAATAAATTTCAAATGAGCCTACACAAGTAAAATCATCTGGAATTCCCAGCTACGATCAATCTCGCATCTATTTAGAGGAGCAGAGGAGGAGCCTGCACATTATTACATCATTTTTTCTGGTGTCTGGGATTATCGAACTTCAATTTCATTTTGGAATGTTGGAACCATTTTTCCTCACCAATGGTGATCTGTCATTTCATCTCCTTATATTCGTAGCTTTCGTTGAGTACATGAGTGAGTTGTACCCATCGGGGACTGAGTCTCTATATCCATATGAACTCAACAGAGCCACCATGGCAATTGATTTGTCATATTCAATTTTACATCAAGCTACACTTGGAAATCAGGGCATTCAATCCAATTTTGGTCATGATCTTGATGACACTAATGCCATCAAATCTATATTACATGGAATTGATACCTAGTTGGATATAATCTTTGAACGTTGAAAGGAATGAAGGAACAAATACACTAAGGTCGTTAAAACAAACCTACAACCTTCTCTGTTAAGATTTGGACAGGACATTTTTTTTGGATCGTGTGGCTAGCCTCCAAAAGAGAGCCCTAGTTGGGTGTTGGGAATTCACAGACATGTATGGTCCCAAAATGAAGGAGTGGGTGAAGAAACATTGGGAACCAATCCTCAAATATAATCCAAAAATAAGTGTTTTGATGAACAATTGTTTGATGATCAAGTGGTTCGGGATCCATTTCCTCCATTTGAATGATGTCAACCATATTCTCAAGACTTTTTGGGTAAATGGCAGAAGCTTTATTCAATTACATTGTTGGTATGCCAGTTTCAACCCTTTGTCGAAGGTTCTTCAAAGGAAGTTTATTTGGGAAAAATTTCCTGGTCTCTCACTAGAGTTACAGACTAAAAAAGAAATTATGGAAATCAAGGATGTAATTGGAAAGTTTGAGTATTTGGACCCGAAAATCCTTGACACGATGGATAAGCATGATGTCTAGGTTCTGGTGGAAGTAAATTTTTCTAGTGGACTCCCTGCAGAAATAGATATAATGTGGCATCTAATTTGTATAATAAGTGTATAGAATTTTTGGGTATACCCTTCCGTTGTTTGATTTGTCATCATACTGTGCATGCTTCAAAGAGGAATTTCCAGCGGTTTCTACCGATGATTTCTTAGGATGATGAGAAGGCCAATGCATCTCCAAGTAAGAATTCTAACCCATTATCTTCTCCTCATATACTTGTTTTTCATTAGAGAACTTTTGAGGTCAAAAATGGGGCTCAAAACAAAAATGTACAACCAAAATCACCTTTAAAAGAACCAATAGGATTCAAGATGATGATGTCAACCAAAATCACCTTTATGAGAATCAATAGGATTCAAGATGATGCTTTCAACCATGGGGCATGAATCACTATTTTTGGAGTAAAAAGGTAAAAAGATTAAAAAAAAAACTATTTTTTTCAACTAGTATTTTCAACTTATCTCCTTACCATTTTACTCAAACTTTGAGTGGGAGCACTTGTTGGATGCTAAATTCAATTCCTCATCCAAAGAGTACCCATTTTTCATAGTTTTGATAGACTTTTCTACATGAAAAATGATAAATAAATGAAAAATGTGATTGTCATCATGTTTTTTAATGTATTTCTCATTTTTGTGTAGTAGGGTCCATCGAAAGTATGCAATATGGGTACTCCTTCGATGAAGAATTAAATTATGCATCCAAAGAGTTCTCCTTCTCAAAATTAGACTAAAATCATAGGAAGATACGTTGAAAATACAAGTTGAAAAAGTAGTTTTCCCTTTTTCCCTCTAAAATTTGATGATGTAATCTAATCTTATTTTACTATTTTCACTATTATTTTATAATATTCATTAGGAGGTCCATTTTAGACCTCAAAATTTCTCTAATGGCCTCATACTATTTGATCTTCTTCTATTTTTCCTTTTTCACCAGACGGTGTTGGTGAAGAATTGGATTCCTGTAGGTCATGTTTTAAAAACCTATTGATCTAGTGAGAGTGTACAATGAACTTTGTTCCTTCTAGTCTGGCCACTAACCCTATTTATCCTATTTGGGATGTTGAGAAACCCCATCAATTATGGGGAGTCTCCCTCCCTTCCTTTGAACATGATGGGTCTCCTACTAATCTCAATGAGGAGCCTTAGCTGAAACAATCTATGGACAGTTGACCATCCCTATCTAGCCCTTCCCCTATGAATTCGATTCAGAGTGATATTGAATTACTAGTAGAGAATCTTGTGACGCACCTGGTCCCCATCACTGTCCATAAATATAATGGGTCTTTCCCTATCCATATAATTAGCCCCAACTCTACCATGAAGGTTACCACTCGTAGAAGTTGAAGGAAAGGGAACTGTCATAAGAAAGTTAACAAATCGAATTTAAATCCTTAACTTTTAGTGGAAATGAGGACTTATGTGAAAAATTGCAAGCTCTTAAAAGGTGGTTTGATGTTGGGAGAGAGTGAAAATACTAAAAATGAAAATGGACTTGTTAGATATCAACAAGGAGACGATTTTGTATAAAAAATCAGGTGGACCATGTGTGTCCAAAACGGGACCACTTATCCTCATTAAAAGATCTACAATTGAGAAAGAGACATATTATTAAGTTTCAGGAAGTGTTGTGGCATCTACAAAGCTGTGAAATTTGGATTTACAATGGTCAAAACAATACAAAATGTTTCCATCAATTTGTGACACATCGATGTAGCATTATCACAATATGGAAAATTGAATCGGAATAAGGGGATATGGTTTTTGATACTGCAAATATTCCGAAGGAAGCAATGAAATACCTTGAGATTATTTTCAATGAAAGATCCAATTAGGACATTGATAACTAGATTTTTTTCATTGATTCATATCCCATAACGTTCACTAATGTTGATAATGAAGATATTGGCAAGCCTATCACTCTAGAGGAAATTTCAAGAGTTTTTGAGATATTTATTTAGAGATAAATGTTTTGCATTTCTTGGAAATTATGGGGATGGATTTACTGCGGATGGTAGAAGAATCAAGGCTACAATGCAAGGTTGTGGGGAAAATTAACTCAACTTTATTGAACACATCCTGAAGTCTTGATGCCCTAAAACATTCACTTGTTCATTTCACATTTATTTGTGTAACATCACTTATAAGTTGATTTCAAAGATGATTGCTAATGTAATCAAAGAGAAATTCTCAATATAGATAACATAATAGATAAACAATTTGGGCTTCTAAGGAGTAGACAAATCCACGATGTTGTCACCATTTCCCAAGAGTGTATACACTATTAATTCCTCTAACGAAGAACCTTTGATTCTTAAACTGGACTTACATAAATCATATGACTGTGTGGATTGGACATATCTCCATTTGGTACTTTTTAAGATTGGGTTGAGAAAGAACATTATTGATTTTATCGTGCCCTCTGTCTCATGTGTTAATTATGTTATTTTAGTTAATGGTTCTGTATCATCCTTCTTCAGAGAACAGAGAGGGCTTGGACAAGGAATCCATTTTATCTTTTATTGTTCCTCTTGGTGGTAGATGGTTTGAGCATGAGAATCCATTTTATCTTTTATTATTCCTCTTGGTGGTAGATGGTTTGAGCATGAATATCTAGGAGGCACGCGAGAATGATCTATTTCATTGTTTGCAGGTTATCGAGGACTCCTTTGTCTTCCATATAATATTTGTAGATGATGTCTTGACATTTGGTAAGGTATCCAAGCCTAAGTGGAGTTTTCTACATTATATCATCACTAGCTTTGGGAGGCTTCTCATTTATATGTCAAAAATCATAAATTGGTGCTTATTAAGGCCTCTGAGGATAATGATCTAGTGGCTAATATTGCCATTCTTTTTAGAATAAACACCTCTCTACTGGACGATGGATTCTCATATTTAGGCTTTAAACTAAAACCTAATAATTATCAGGTCAAAGACTTGTCTTGGATCATGGAAAATTTTGAGAACAGACTATCGCATTAGATCCATAGATGGATTCCTTTAGGCAGTAGGCATATTATTTTACAATATGTCCTTCAACATAGAGTTATTTTATGCATGCATCTATGTTGAAACTGTAATTTCACCTGCCCGCATTTAATTCCGAAAACCAGCCTGATTTCCCCGCACCGCCTTCACGGATCAGTGGTATTTTTTGAGGGGGCAGCGATCACACCGATCAGCTGACATGTGTCCTCAATTGACTTTCCAAAACCTCCATTCCCAGGAAGGTAAAGGTTGGTAAGAAGAGGCCTTGCGATATTCACCATAGCCGTCCGATTAAAATGGGCAAGATCTATGGTTAAGAGAGCAACTACACATGTTTTCTGTTTCATTATCATGAGGACCTCTGTAGCAGCCGTATAACAGGTTTAATAATAAAAAGAATGTATCACCATGCTGAAACATTTAATGAATTTACCATGGTCAGTAAATGTAGGTAGAATTTAATTTTATTGTTTTTTTTAATTCTCACGGGAGTTTGTTTTATGGCATAGGTAAAACAAAAAGTCAATGTATGTAATGTTTTTTTTTGGTTTTGGAGTTTTTGTAATATGCAGTAGAGCGTATGAAGAAGTAAAAAAAAAGGGGGGTTTTGCATGCACAACAGTGTGTAATATGCATAGACCGAATGTAATGTTTTTTGATGAAATGTAAAAATGCAACAGCGTGAATGAATGAAAAAAATTGCACATCAGTGCTGATTTTATTTTGTGAGAGACAGAGTAATTTTCAGGGAGACAATGAAGTTTTTTTTACGAAGCAATGTTTGTGAAATCCCTTTGTGAGAGGAACAATATTGTATCAGAAGTTTTATTAATGAATAGAAATCCTTTATGTGCGTGGTAAAACTTTCTTCTCCAGCAAACAATTTTTTTTGGTTTCCCTATGCAAAAACAGAGCATTTTCTCTGTTCAAAGTTTTGTTTGAAATTACTAGAAATTTCCAACATGGTATCAGAGCTTGTCTAGGCTCTTTGAAGGTGTCAAAGAAGCTGAAGGAAGGATTTCTTGTTGCAGCAGCTTCTCCAGTAGAGTGAAGACTCAGTCAAGAAAGATTCAAAGGTATTTCTCAAGTTTTTTTTGTGTTGCTGTAGAAGACAGTCAGTGATTTTTAAATACACAGTCAAGTATTTTGAAGCATAGTTTAGAGAGCAAGAATGGCTGGCTCCAGCACCAGTATCAGCACTAGCATGGGTATCTATAATACCCATCTCCCACTATTTAATGGGAAAAACTATGACTATTGGGCAATAACCATGAGAGCCCTTCTTGCCTCACGAGATTTATGGGAATTTGTTGAAGATGGTTTTGAAGAACCAGCAGATGAAAATGAGTTTAATAATTTAACTCAGGTAAAGAAAGATCTGTTGAAGAGCAATAAGAAGAAGGATTCTAAAGCCCTCCTCTACTTATATCAAGCAGTGCATGAGAGTGTGTTTCCAAGGATAGCAACAGCCAAGACATCCAAAGAAGCATGGCAAACTCTCAAGGAAGCCTATCAAGGCATGGAGAAAGTGAAGACAGTAAAACTATAGTTGCTGAGGAGAGATTTTGAGAATCTATGCATGAAGGAGTTAGATAATATTGACTCATTCTTCACACAAGTAATTAGTTTGGTCACAAAAATAAGGTCTCGTGGAGAGATTCTTGAAGAAAGGAGGATTGTGGAGAAAATATTGACGGTCCTCCCCTCAAAGTTCGATGTGATTGTCACCACCATAGAAGAGACAAAGGATCTCACAAATTTCTTAGTTGATGAACTACATGGATCACTGATAACACATGAGCAGAGATTGAGTAGAAATGAAAACTCATCTCTAGAGCAAGCCTTTAAGACCCAGATGTCCTTTGGAAGAGGAAGAGGCCAACGCAAAGGAAACAAGAGAGGAAGAGGCAGAAGCCAAAACAGAGGTGGAAGAAACAGTCCAACAAACACTCAAGGAAGAGGCAACAATCCAAATCAAAACCAAGGCCAAGGCAACAGCCAACAAAGTGGACAACATCATGCTCAAGGACAAAGGTATCATAAATCCAATGTTCAATGTTACTATTGTAAAAACTATGGGCATTATGCAAATGAATGTAGGAAGAAGCAGCATGATATGAATAATAGATCTAGTGCGAATTTCACTAGAGAAAATATCAGCCAAGATAATTTATTGTTAGCTTGTAATATGGCTGAAACAAAGAGTGATGATATATGGTTTCTAGACTGGGGTTGTAGTAACCATATGACAGGGAACATAGCCCTGCTTTCTAAGTTAGATCAGAGTGTGAAGTCACAAGTTACACTTGGGACTGATAGTAAAGTTTTTGTTATGGGAAAAGGAGAAGTAAATATCTTAACAAAGAAAGGTGAAAAGAAAACCATGGTAGATGTTTATTATGTTCCTGGAATGAAATGTAACCTCTTGAGTATTGGATAGCTTGTTCAAAAAGGGTACAATGTTTTCTTTGGAAATGATGTATGAACCATCATGGATAGAGCACTCCGCAAACGATGTATTGCTGAAGTGAAGATGACAAGGAACAGGATATTCCCTCTCAGGATAAAAGCAGATTTAAAATATGGAGCAGAAATAGCAGCAGTTACAGAAGAGGCTTTCCAAAGCGAACCCAAAGATGAAAATTGGTTTTGGCACTTGAGATTTGGACATCTCAATTTTGGAGGTCTTAACTTGTTGAGTAGAAAATGAATGGTAAGAGGACTACCATTGATAGAGAAACCAGACAACCTTTGTAAAGGTTGTATCCTGGGAAACAACACAGAGAAATTTTTCCATCAGGGAAAAGCATAAGGGAAAAAGCACCCTTAGAGATTGTCCACTCAGATTTATGTGGATCAATGCAAACTCCATCACTTGCAGGCAACCTCTATATTCTAAAATTTATTGATGATTTTACCAAAAAAACTTGGGTGTATTTCTTTAACAACAAAAGTGAAGTGTTTGAAAAAATTCGCAATTTCAAAGCACTTGTAGAAAACCAAAGTGGGTTGCATATCAAATTTCTAACAACTGATAGAGGAGGTGAGTATATCTCCAAAGAATTTCTACGTTTTTGTAGAGAAAATGGAATTCATAAACAGTTTACCACTAGGTACACTCCGCAGCAAAATGGTGTTGCCGAAAGGAAGAATAGGACAATCATGGATATGGCGAGGAGTATGTCGAAGGCAAAGCATTTGCCAAATGATTATTGGGCTGAAGTTGTACATTGTGCAACGTACATTTTGAATAGATGCCCTACAAAAGAAGTCATAAACAGAGTGCCGAAAGAAGCATGGAGTGGGAGAAAGCAAGGAGTCACTCACATGAAAGTTTTTGGATGTGTGGCGTATACACACATTCAAGATCAGTTAAGGAAGGAGTTGGACAACAAAGGGGAGAAATGTATTTTCATTGGATATAGTGAGCAATCCAAAGCTTACAGGTTGTATAACCCATCCACGAAGAAGTTTTTTGTGAGCGGAGATGTTCAGTTCATTGAGGAGGAAGCTTGGGATGGAAGCATAGAGAAAACAGTGAATGTTAAAAGCTCTTTGTCACATGATGAAGATGATGAGGAGATGGCTGAAATTCATCCCCAAATAGTAGCACCAACACAAGGGCAGCAAGAGACACCCTTGAGGAGAAATGAATGTGCCTCTCCAAGCACACCACAAGGAGGAAATTCAAGTGCTTCTTCAAGCACTTGTACACCAAATGAAAGAGGTAAGAAGTTCAGAAATTGAAGTGACATTTATGATGAAGGTATGAATTCGTTTTTTGCTTTATATTGTCATGTTGATGACCCTATTCATTTCTAAGATGCTATTAAGGATAGGAAATGGATAGAAGCTATGGATGAGGAGATCAATGCCATAGAAAGGAACAAGACATGAGATTTAGTTGAACTACCAAAAGGAAAAGAAGTCATTGGACTTAAATAGGTCTATAAGACCAAGAGTAACGTTGAAGGCGAAATCAAAAGACACAAGGCAAGACTTGTTGTCAAAGGATATAAGCAGCAGTACAGGAGAGACTATGAAGAAACTTTCACATCGGTTGCAAGAATGGAAACCGTGACAGCAGTGATGTCCATAGCAGCACAAAACAAGTGGAAAGTTTACCAAATGGACCTGAAGTCAGCATTCCTAAATGGAGTGTTAATGGAAGAGGTTTTCATTGAACAACCTCCAGGCTATGAAAAGAAAGGCCAAGAGCACAAAGTGTGAAAATTGAAGAAATATCTTTATGGGCTAAAGTAAACACCAAGAGCGTGGTACAGTAGGATAGATTCCTATCTACTGGAAAATGGATTTGAAAAGTGTGAGGGAGAACCCACCCTGTACATCAAAGAAAAGGATGGTAAAATACTAATTGTTGTGTTATATGTTGATGATGTTATTTTCATAGGTAATGATGATTATCTTATTGAAAATTTCAAAACAGTCATGAAAGAAGAATTTGAAATGACTGACATGGGTTTGATGAGATACTTCTTAGGAATAGAAGTAGAACAAAATGGAAATGAGATTTTTATCTCACAAGTAAAATATGTTAATGAAGTGTTGAAAATATTTAATATGCAAGAGAGAAAGGCAGCAATCACTCCCACAGTGATGGGATTAAAACTCAACAAAGAGGACAACAGCAAGGATTTCTATCCTAGGTTGCACAAGAGCATAGTTGGCAGCCTCATGTATTTGACTACAACTAGGCCAGATATAATGCATGTTGTTAGTTTAATTTCCAGATTCATGGAGAGGCCAAAAGAAGCACATTGGTAGGCAGCAAAAAGGATTCTGAGGTATGCTAAAGGTACTAAAAGGTTTCGCATTTTATATACTGCTTCAGAATGTTCAGATTTTATTGGATACACTGATAGTGATTGGGCTGGAAGTGTAGATGATCGGAAAAGCACATCTGGTTATGTTTTTCACATGGGTTCAGGAGCTATTTCATGGGCTTCTAAAAAATAGCCTATTGTAGCATTGTCTACAGCAGAGGCAGAATATGTGGCAGCTACAACAACAACATGTCAAGCAGTTTGGATAAGAAGAATGTTAAGGAGTTTATGCCAAGAACAAACAAAAGAAACTGTGATTTTTTGTGACAATAGCTCAGCTATTGCATTGTCCAAGAATTTTGTATTTCATAAGAGAACGAAGCACATTGACACAAGGTTTCATTACATCAGGGAATTGGTAAACAATGGAGAAATTGTCTTAAAATATTGCAGGACTCAAGAGCAGGTTGCAAACATTCTGGCCAAACCATTGGGGCAGAAAAGTTTTGAATTTTTGAGGAAATTTTTGGGTATGACTGATAACCCAGCAGTTGAAATTAAAGGGGAGTGTTGAAACTATAATTTCACCTGCCCGCATTTAATTATGAAAACTAGCCTGATTTCCCCGCACCGCCTTCACCCATCAGTGGTATTTTTCGAGGGGGCAGTGATCACACTGATCAGCTGACGCATGTCCTCAGTTGACTTTCCAAAACCACCATTCCCCGGAAGGTAAAGGTCGGTAAGAAGAGGCCTTGCGATATTCACCACAGCCATCCGATTAAAATGGGCAAGATCTACGGTTAAGAGAGCAGTTGCACATGTTTTTTGTTTTATTATCGTGAGGACCTCCGTAGCAGCCATATAACAGGGTTAATAATAAAAGGAATGTATCACCATGCTGAACCATTTAATGAATTTATCGTGGTCAGTAAATGCAGGTAGAATTTAATTTTATTGTTTTTTTTTAATTCTCACGGGAGTTTGTTTTAGGGCATAGGTAAAACAAAAAGTCAATGTATGTAATGTTTTTTTTTGGTTCTGGAGTTTTTGTAATACGCAATAGAGCATATGAAGAAGTAAAAAAAAAAGGGGTTTTTACACGCACAGCAGTGTGTAATATGCATAGAGCAAATGTAATGTTTTTTGATGAAATGTAAAAACGCAGCAGCGTGAATGATTTTATTTTGTGAGAGACAGAGTAATTTTCAGGGAGACAGTGAAGTTTTTTTTACTGCATCTGAAGCAGTGTTTTTGAAATCCCTCTATGAGAGGAAGAATATTGTATCAGCAATTTTATTAATGAATAGAAATCTTTTATGTGTGTGGTAGAGTAATTTTCAGAGAGATAGTGAAGTTTTTTTTACTGCATCTGAAACAGTGTTTGTGAAATCCTTCTGTGAGAGGAAGAATATTGTATCAGCAGTTTTATTAATGAATATAAATCCTTTATGTGTATGGTAAAACTCTGTTCTCCAGCAAACAATTTTTTTTTGGTTTCCCTGTGCAAAAACAGAGCATTTTCTCTGTTTAGAGTTTTGTTTGAAATTACCAGAAATTTCCAACAATCTGTTAATGTTTCCTTACAGAATCATCAAAAGTATTAAATCCGTTATTGTTATGTTTTTGTGGGTGGGAGCTGTAGGTGGCAAAACATTCAATCTGGTTTATTTGGATGATTTATTATGTGATAAAGAGTAAAGTGGTTGGGGTCTCAAGGACATTTTTTTTATGGGCCCTCTTTATCAAGAGTCACTAGATGACTTTATTGGGTGATGGAATATGGCATTATAGTATTAAGATGATGTATTTGAAAAGGATGCCAATTACAGAGTGGTTTGGGTCTGCCTTTGATTCATGTTCGAGTGGTTCATATATTTGGAATGATTTCCATAAGTAAAAGGATGTATTTGAAAAGAATGTCGATTACAGAGTGGTTCAAGTCTGCCTTTGATTCATGTTCAAATGGTTCATATATTTGGAATGGTTTCCATAATATTAGTTGTTCGCTCTTCAAGAATTTGAGATCGTCCTTTGGAAATGGACATAATATCCGTGTTGGTATTGAGCCCATTCTTAGTTTTCCAAGTCAGTATTTATCTTTGTAAGTTTCAAATCATTTGCATGCATATGGTTTCTTCTTATTATCACAAATTATTGAAAGCTCTGACTCGAAGAATTCAAAACTATCATGGAAAACAGTGGAGGCGATTGGACTAAGAGACTTCAATGTTGATAGGTGGAACAGATACATCTATGAGCTCAGGATGGCGGGGATTTTAATGAGGGATATTGAGGATGTGCTATGTTGGAATGGAAATTTACAAAATGGAAATCTGGTGGTGAGAAGTATACTCGTACATTTTTCATGAACTACATTTTAACTATGAAAAATCTTGGTTCAAGACAATATGGCACTGGAAACTCTCGATCAAGATTATTCTTTTTGGTTGGTCGACGTGAAAGAACCGTATTTTAACTTGGGACAATATCTATAAGCATGGAATTAGTGGCCTGAATTGTTGTATGCTATGTAGGGAGAGAGACGAAAGTGTTCTTCACATTTTTCTGCAATGTACTTTTGCTATTGCAATTTGGTGAAGGGTCTTGTAGGATTTTAGTTTACAATCTGGATGGTATTTCTCTTCCATAGAGTTGCGTTTCAAGTGGTGGATGCATTGTTGCAAGGTTTACAGATCCCTTCCTCGGTTTATTGTATGGGGAATATGACGAACATGGAATGGTGTGATCTTTTATTATTACCCTTTGGATATTAGCAAGGCCGCAAAAAAGTTAAGTGTTCATTACGGTGAATTACCCAAAATATGAAGAATAATGAACTTAGTAGGAATCTAGACAATAATCAGAATCTGGTTTATTCGACAGGGTACTTGAATGGGGCAGCGCAATAGGATAAGTGTGGTTGCAGAGAAGTCTTATATTTGAACCCAGATCACCATGTCCAGTTGTTCTGGTTTAGTGGAGAGGGATCCAATACTCAATTAGAAGTAATAGCTCATGGGATCTTATGCTTTTTGCAAGAAGATTGAATCTAGAGAAGATGAACATTATTGGAGATGCAAAGCTAATCATTGAATGGACTAATAGAATGGAAAAGATTAGTGCTCCCAATCTAACGAATTAGATGTTTCGCATAGAAATCGTGAGGTAATATTTTACAAACATTTCCTTCAGACATATATATAAGGAGCTAAATGGGGTTGTAGACTATCTTTCCAAAAGGGGAATTGAAGTGATTCCAAGGTCTTTCCAGTATAATGTTTTCTGCAATGGTGATGATCAAGAGGAGGGTACTATTGGGATAGACTAATCATTTTCTCTAGGTTTTTTTTTACATATTTTTATATTATTAATATTATATGTAGACCGCTAGAATTATTGCTTTCATTAAGGTTGATGGATGGTATATGTGTCATGTCTTAGGCTGGACTTTTATATTATAGTACTTTTGATCTAGTTATGGGGTTTTGGATTAGTTATGGGGTTTTGGATTATTTATTGAATGACATTAGAAGATGGAACATGTGTATAGCGCTAAGTACTTTAGACTTTCTATGCAACGGATGTCGCTTGTTAAACCATATGTGGGTTAATATGTACTAGTTTTTTTTCATAGTAATGAAAATTATCGTGTTTTTTCTTTTTAAAAAATAATCTATTTATAAAAAGCCAAAATATTGACTTACAAACACCGTCATTAATGATACGATGAGCTTATTTCCTTACCAGAACATTTTCCACAATGTTTTGACTACTACGGGAGAAGAAAGGTGGTGTTGAATTTGAGAACGGCATTGAATCCACCAGTGGATGTTACCGTAACAACCGCATAGCCACGAGTAAATCTGAAGAACTTTCCCGTTCCTCCAACCACAACATACTCACACTGCGGTTGATCAAACCTGAAGGTTCCCTGGAGCTCCAAAGTGTTGTCCCTGTACATTGAGCGTGAAAACCATGAAGAAATCAAGTCCAACAGTCAGCTTTGTATTTAATTATGTTATCTCTGTTTGAAATTTTTTTTGGTATGCAGTTATAGGGTTTACTACAAAATTGCATTTAAAAATAATATTGGTATTAACAAACTAAAAAATAATAATTAATTTTATCATAAATAAAATAAAAAAGATAAAAATAATTCTAAAAAAATATTTAAGATTATAAATTTATTGCATAATAGGAATTTACAAAAGATTAATATGAAATAATGTAATTATTTTATCTGGTTTCATACAAATAATAATTAAAAAAAATATTAATAACAAAAATAGATTTAAGGTGAATTATGAAATAAAATAAGTTTTAATGTAAAATAAAATATTAAATAACAAATTATATCAACTCCATATAAAAATTTAAATAAAAAATTCTTATAGTTTACTTTACTTAAAAAGTGATGTAATTATTGATACTCAAATAAAGAGTTATAGGTAACATTTTAAGATATTAATAATTATACAGAGAGAAAATACAATGATATATGTTCTTTACGTTTGAATATAAGAAAGCATGTAGTGATATTTCAATATAGAGAATGTGTAATATTAATAAAATATTTCAATTTCAACTATCTACATATTAATAAAATAAGTGAAAATAGAAATTATGTTATAGTTAAAACATTATTGGTGTGTTGCTCAAAACTAGTATAGACCCATCTTAACTCCAGGTTACTAAGAGTCAAGAGGAATCATCTAAAATCTCTCTAGATGCAAACATTTACTCAATTTTTTCACTTAAAAGGAAGTTTTGCATCTTGAAAGATTTGATATCTCTCAACAACATCTAAGTGAATGCGGAAACTATAGAATCTGTGATATGTTTAACTGAATCGTTACCCAATTAAATGTTGTGATGTGACCAATGCCAAAGCATGTGTTGGAGAAAACTATGTGCCTAATAAGAAAGTCTAAATATAGTAGTAAAACTTATCAAAATCACCGTTATTATATCAATTAAAATGTTGCCAAATCAATACCATCGAATTTTAGAATTATAATTGGCCAAGTCATAAGTGACTCATTACTTAAAGCTACAATATTAAGTTTGTGAACATCACTAGTAATACATCATTACAATATTGCCAACTTATTATAATGGAATTTAAAAATTATAATTCCAGTCATAACTACAATATTAAGTGTGTCAACCTCACTAATAATACATCATTAAAATATTGCCAACCAACTCATTATAATGGAATTTAAAAATTATAACTTTCCATGGATAACTTCTTACCCAGGGAAATGCATGGAAAAGAAGGCAGGAACATTAAGATCTTGAAGATGAGCGACGTATTTAGTGAAATAAACTTCATGCTAGGGAAATGAATTCTATCTCGATTGATGTTTTGGAGGAACTAAATACATGTTCGTAAATATATGCTGAAAAATAAATGTTATTATATAATCTTAAAGTTGTAATTAATTTTCTATATATAAATGATATTTAAATAAAATTGATATACAATTTATTAACTATTTTAAATGTAAAAATGAAATACATTTTATTTATAATTGAAAGCTAAATTCATCTTATAACATATTTATTTTGAAGATCCATAAATTGATAAGATTAATTAAATTGGATATATCATATACATATCCCTAATGGGAGTGTTAATGTTGATGAGATGAGGATGTTGGGAGTTGTGTCTGCCACCTCACAATTGTAATGTGCTATAAAGTATGAAGGGGTGTGGCAAGAGCTTGTTAGAACTTCTATGTTGGTTTACAATTGGTAACATCTTTATACGGGTGTCAAAATGGAGTATTTGAAGATTGTAAGAGCTTGTTGGAGTGTAGATGAGGGTTGGACCTTGACCTCCCTTTGCTGGATAATTATCAGTTCTAAGGAAGGGGTGAACTTG
>APFE030778620.1:22702-50237 GCA_000404065.3 Pinus taeda | reverse complement strand
ACTAGGGCGGACAACCCTGTGACTCTATCATACATTTTGCGCTCCATGCCCACAATTCCCATAGTCTTTACAATAATATCGGGTCAAAACTTGGGCTTTGAGCCCTAAAACATGCCTTGGGGGGATTCCATGCCCAACAGACCCCAACACAAACATCATGACTCGCCCTCGAGTCACTCTATTGTCGCAGAGATCTTTGCACGGAGTCCGTCCAACTATTAGCGAACTCTGCTGAGATCAACAACGCAATGAGATGTTGCTTGCTAGATCTGCTGCATCCGTTGTTCTAAGACCTCTGTGTCTGGAGTGCTTCTTTGCATCAGTGCGTACATCCCCTGTATATATGCATGAGCTTTCCTTCTATGGTTGTCGTGATAGTGAAAGCCTCATCGATCCAAGGCTGGACATGTGCTTTTAGAACTACCTCCTTATGTCGAGCCACGTCCACCTGCTCCTTTAGTGCCTTAGCCCGTTGCATCCTCACAAGACGCTGGGTGAGGACCACTGTCTGCACATTTCCTAAAACATTGTCATATTGCTATTGAAGTTCTCGCGCTTCTATTTCCAATTGCTAGATGTTGGGGTCCTCTTGCAGAGTCGTGAGAACCTCAAGTGCTTCTTCCAACATGTTGGTGTAGTCTCGCATTGCACCTCCCATTTCCTCCAATACCGCTGAGATAGCGCCAGCACGCTATTCTCTAACTTCCGGGGTAGTGGATGGCTGCCTTTAACTGCAAATCGATGATTTAAAGATTCAGCTCCAACTGAACCTTGGTCGTTTCTTCCCTGGCCTCACGTACTCCTGTCACTAACCTATGGATCCGCACCTCCACTAGTAGATCTGCTGGGATGGCCAACTCCAGGATGCTTGGCAAGCATCTTCTACCACCTGCACCAAGTGTTGATATTATGACACCAATTCGTCACGCTGGAAGCTGACTTGTTCCATGTTTATCTTTTTCTCGCTGAGGACTTGGATCGCGCGACTCTCCCTAGCACGTAGCTCTACCGTTATCCCCTCCTGTAACAGATATAGTGTCTCACGCAAAAGGGCAGCCAAATTAAGGCCAAGGCCTTTCATTATGCAAACCTAAAATCTATCGGCCTCTTTTGCTGTCACTATGGCCCCTTCGGGAAACACTATTGTGTTTTCCATCCGTGCATGTAGCATCTGCTCTGCTGTTGAGGATCCTGGTGCGAGGTGGGTTGAAAGGGTACCCACTTGAGGGATACGCACCTGTAACTCCTGCAACTGCGCTTTGAGGGCCCGCAACACAGTTTGGTGCTCCTACATAAAATCTTGAAGGGCCTCATTGGTGACATCAGGCACCATCTCGCTGATGTCATGCAGATCACCCTCAGTTAGGGTGATCGGGTCAGTGGCCAATTTCGAGGCCTTGACCTTCCTCCTTGACCCTGCTCGTTTTGTCGTGTATGGTACTTCAACTGTGTGGGCACGGTCCCTGGCTCTACGCTTCCTTCTACTGTTTCTGCTTCCTCTGCCTCTTGCCCCTGCGAGGGTGTTGTTTGGCCCTCATCCGCCTTCGCGGTTGCTTCCTTTGCCTCCTATGCTGCTGCTGCTACTTATGCAGCCTTTTCTACTCGGTGGCTTTCTGTGCTACTTCCTGCACTGCCCGTACCTCAGCTGTTGTTGTTTCCTTCTGCCTTTTATGGGCCAATTGTGTGACGCGCAACTTGACATCGTCCTTCTTCTTCTGCATTGCCACCCTCTCGAGTTCTGCAAGATCTGGGGCGTACCATTCCGAGGGCCATGCCTCCAAGACAGTGAAAATGGCGTCGTCAATGGCTACAAAAGGTACCTTCATCCACTGCTTTTTCAGATCCTTGTGTGCCTTGATAAAGATGTTGTGCATATCAGCCTTCAAGTCTGGAAAAATATGTAGACTGTTGTACACCGTGGGTGACAAGCACAACTTCCGGTTGATCCACATTTGGATATTCATCTCCATGAGCACCAAAAAGATCTTGCCATCGCGTATGCTTTTTGCATCCTTCATGGCCTAGAGCGAAGCATACTTTGAGACCTCCGATAATTCTCTATCAATTATGGGGAATTGACTATCCTCCGGAAATTCCCCTGCTATGAGCACTATGGATAGCAACAACCATGCATAGTTGAAGGTTTTACCCAGATCCTAGGCTTCGCGACAATTTTCCAAAAATTATGTGCAGAGGAATTCGAACCAGTTAAACTGGACCCCCTCCGCGCACTGCTTGGCCAGTGTGATCACCGGTGCAGGTACCTCGTCTGCGTGGAAATTTCACATAACTTTGTCAGCCAGGATTTGGGTTGCCACGCATACCACTTTGTGCTTGATGCTAGAGATGGCGTAGCCCCTCTTCTTCTTCTCCAGCTTGTACTTCGTCTACATGGCCTCTGCGAGGGCCAAATGACTACCCTTTCTTTCCAATATGGTCGCGGGGTCCATTCCTTTGTAGGGGAGCTGGGAAACGTGGTGAATTAGGTATTCCATGATGGTGATAGGCTCCTCTAGCCATAGATACCCATGACGCACCAGGCAGAGCAGCTTCCTAATGACAAAAATGGTTATTGGCGCACAGTGGAAATGCTGTAACCACAGTAAGTTCAGCAGCCCAACCTTTTCCACTCCGCGCAACCACTTCCGTGGCTCTAACATTGTCACCATCCCCGCGGTGTTTTTCTTCATGAGGTTCCCAATCTCATGGTGAAGGAACTTCTCATGATTAGTGAGGTCCCAATATTCAAACTTCATGGTTGGCATGTGGCCCAGGTGCGTGACTTCAAACACAATGTCGTCCGGGCGGAGCGGGATCTGGAGCGAACTCTTAGTTTCATCCAGGTCCTTGGGCACTTTGACCTTCCCTTTCTGTTAGGTAGTTCGTGGAGACTAGACAATGGCCCTTGTCATGTCCCTGGACTTTGCACTTTATGCAGCATACCTCCTCGTGTGCTTCTGGGCGAGTTGTCCTGTCTTGTTTTAGGCTCTACATCTCAAGACACAAGTTCTTCAACTACGTGTGGATCTGTTGGACTCCCAAATTAGGATCTTGTATCATGGTCTCATGCATTCTCATTGCCATCTCCAAGGCCTCGACCTGAGTTGATAGCTTCTGTTGTGATAACGCATTCCTTAGATGCATCGTTTGCAATGCTACAAACCATGTGCGGTGTAGCCCATCCATCAAGGTCATGTTGGATTCACGAATCATACACTTCAGTCTCTAATCCAGCTCCCAGGGGGTTTCACCTGGAAGCATCATGATTTCCTTAAATCTTATAATCAACTGTGTCTTTGATTTTGGCCTGCTAAATTCTCTGTTTAGCACAGCTTGGATATCTGCGATTCCTACGTTTGGATTGTCATTGGAATGCTTAATGTACCACGTCAGTGCGCAATCTTGCAAAGCGTTGGCCAGTGTTGCCTTCTTTATATTATCATTCATGACTCCTTGCGCTTCCCATATAGCGTTTACCACAAACCAAAATTGGTATGGGTCTTCATTCCCTACTCCTTTGAAAACCACAACTTTATTGCGCTTACCATATTGAACTGTGGCGGTGGCAGAGGTGGTGTGGGTGAAGATGGGGGTGGGGATGGTGAAACTGGTGGTGGTGTGGGTGGGGGTGGTATGTGTGGAATTCGTTGTCTTATCAGATTGATCGCACTTCTTGGTGAAACTTTCATGAGCTCCTCCTCGCTCTCCCATGGAGGTGAAATCAAGGGACTAGTCTTTAATTCTTCGCTATCTTCATTTCTGTAGATCCTCCCACTTCGCGTAGCCCCAAACATCGATTTATTTGCATAACCTGCTTTTCACATAGTAGCATTTTAATCCAAGTGTTCAAAGATTTAATGTACTTACCTCGCGGTCCTTTGAGGAAGCATCGTTCCGCCTCGCTGTAGCTAACTGACGTATATACCGCGAACTCGGTCATAAACCCTCCTATAATTCGATCGAGCCAATGGTCCATAGTGTGCACGATCTTATCTCCTGATGCTTCTAGTCTATGCACCAACTCTGGAGTCCACACAATAGGTTTGTCGAGCCTACACCTTCCCTGATTGTCTGCTAGCTTCATGATCCACTCATACAACTCAGAGGGGAAATATGCAAAGAAAATTTTGTGAATTTTTGTATATAAGTAGTGCTCTAACCAATGTTCCTTCGATACTCGTGGATTCCTTTTTTCCTGCGCCATGAACTCGTGAATCTTTATGTCCAGCCACTCTTCAATTTATTTCTTTGTCAGATTCTAGTGAATGACATCAGACATCTCTTTTGCAGATCCTGGTCCTAGCAATGGAACCATTTGTTGGCTTGTTGGCTTGTTGGGGTTTGACGCAGGTTCGAAGGTGATTTAGCCAAAAAAATCCTGGTACTACTAGCCCTTTCGAAAACATTCTGCGGAGCGCAGACTGAGGTCTCACCCGAAGTAGTATGGGAGGGTGCTAGAACTAGGTTTCTGCACCCTGGAGATGTCTGATGAGTTCAAGTGGTTCGCAGTTTGACCCTGCGCACACGTCGCTACACGCAATTTCCTGTACCTCGCAGCATACGATGTTGCCTTCTCAGGGGTCAAAAGTTGTTATTACCCCAGTCCTTACTAGTATTCCAATGTTAGTTGATTATTTTAGCTTACTTGTGTGTTTTAGATTATACTTAACAACATAAATCGTTCACACAGGTGCGCGTAGTAAATAACCAGTATATTTGCAATTTACATCAAACATGCATTAACCCAAGAACAAATACACAGAATTATGATCAAACTTCTCTTTATTAATCTCTTCTTTGGTTACAGAGTCGACTCCGTCCTGCGCACTCAGCTGCAGGCGTCTGCACACTCAGCTGCGGACTACTAGGCCTCTGCGCACTCAACTGCAAATCCTTCTCCTACTCTACGGCCCAAAGACACACTTAGTCACTTAGACTCTTTCTTCTCTCTACTAATTTGCTATCTCCATTGTCTTCTTTTACATTTAGTGCCTTCATCTATTTATACAATCCCATGGTTCGCAGACCATGGGTAGACTGACATTACATTACAAAACTAGGTGTACAACCCAATGACTCTATCATATATTTCACGCTCCACGCCCGCAATTCGTGGAGTCTTTACAATAATATTGGATCAAAACTTGGGAATTGAGCCCCAAAACATGCCTTGGGGGGATTCCATGCCCGACATGCATTGTCACATATTTGCCTTAATATCCAAATTTTCTCCTAATACAAGTGGACATGCTTTGAACTTACAACTTTTCTCTGCCTTTGCACTGTCGGCAACCTTTCTCTTGCCTTTGTCATGCACAATTCTGGTGCCCTCTGTTGTTGCTGCCCTCTAAGATGTTGTTGCCCATTGCACCGCTAACCATTCTATAGCCACTCTGACTAGTTCATTGAGCCTTGAGGAGTTATAGCAGTATCTCCACGGGTCTCCCTTAGCCTAATGGAATGCCCTGTGGATCCGTGGATGATACACTCTCACACAATAATCTTCCACTAAGCAATGCAAGTCATATGGATTGAAACTTATGGTGTCGAAGGTGAACTTCTCGAATTCCTCTGTCTCAGCCTCAGCATGCTTGAGATTCTATATCTCATACAACATGATCCGCAAAGGAAGATCGGGCCAAGATGTCTTCTTCTTCATGTGCAGTTTCGCTGACAACCCTCTCAAGAAGTGGTATGCAACCTCTTGCATGGCCAACTTTTCCATGGAAACATTCGGTTAGACATGCGGAGCCTTCTTCGCAATGTACATCTAGATGAAGGTGCTAAGGGGTGAGGCATACTAATTTGTTATGTTAACCAGTGCCTCCATCGTTGCTTGTGACATGCAAGGCGGATCCTGCTCAAAGATCATCCTATACACCGGGGTGACGAAGTTGTCTAATAGCTATAGTATAACTCCGCGGAAGCTACACTCGAAGATCAACCTGCAATAGGTGTGCACAGAGGTTTCTGAAGGTGTCCATGCCAAACCCAAGGCAGGGAATTGCTAATGGGCATCAAGAATGTAAGAGAACATAAATAGCTTTGCTTGCTGACACTTGGGTGGATTCCAGGCATCTATTACTTGCCCCTTCAGTTGAAGAGCCAACATATTGGACCAATTGAAAGGTCTTGCTTCATTCGCCAGTTGATCCAACACAATCACCCAAATATGTGGGAACGTCTCTGTACTTTCTTGGTCGTATAAGTGACATGCAAAGATGACCAAGAACTAATAAGCCTTTCATAGTATATTTGTCTTGTATACCTGGTTGGGTGTTATCCTAAACTTAGATGGATATCTCACCCAACTCTTCAAGATGCCTCTTGAGTTTTCAATGTTGTTGGGATTGGTGAAGGGTGCATCCATTGTGTTCAACGACTACGGAAAGTGATACATCTCCTGAAAGTTCTCTTCCCTGAAGATAGCAAGTTTTTTTCCACTGGCACTGCTCAACACCATTGCCTCTGGATCAGTTTGCGATACAATCGAATGGATCATGTCTGCGCATGGAAATGCGGGATACCACATGCAACCCAATACAAGCTAGACTTGTGTATGTTGACATAGAGTCTGCGGTCCTCCAAATTCTCCTCAAAGGTGCCTGAAAAGATGTCATTGATGTCCTGCCATTTGATCTTGATCTCCTTGTCTATGAACAACTTTGAGTCTTCGTAGATGGGCAAGCTCATAGACACTTGCTCGACCACATCTCTAGTTGTACTCTCAACCATGTCCTTTGACTCTTCTCTCTTGGAAGCCATTGTACTTGTATTGTTGAGAGACTGGTGAACACCTGTGATACTTGGAGATAGAGAAACACTCATGGCAAGCAAACTATTGTGAAAACCAAAAGAAACTTGAGGGCTAACATGCAACACACTTGGGTGACTGACTGGAAAATTTACACAATTTTCTCTAGGAGGATGTGAGACTGACTACCAGAACTGTATAGAGCATAGTCCCAACTATTAGTGAGCTGACTAACTTCTGAAACTGCGAAAAGCACAATCCAACTTGGCCTACCAATGACTGGAAATGTGCAACACACAGTTTGAGTTAGCATGACTGCAACTTGGGAAAATTGCATTGTGTAATTCTGGGAGCCACTTGAGGCACTACCTCTCAGAATTGTGTAGAGAACATCCTGGCATGCCAATGTGAGGCAGGCTCTGTGTAATTTCTGGGAGCATGCAGTGCAAGCCGGGCAAGGCAAGGTCTGGGCCAAGGCAGCTCAAGCCTACCAACAGGCGACTGAAAATAGTAAGGACTAAATGCATGTGCGAAGTTGGGTGAAAGAATGAGCGAATGAACATGCATGCAATTAGTGAGTGCAAGATTCAGTAAAATGGGAAAACAATGAGGTGTGTGAAGTGAGTCGCCGCAATGACGACCATAAGTGCAGAAACAATGTTATGCATGTGAGAACAAGGAAATGCAATGAAAAACTTGAAAAAATGCTTATACAAACTAACATGCATTAAAATGACAGCAAGCATTCAAAAAAACCAAGCAAACAACGCTCACACAAACCAAAATACAAAAAGTGACAGAAAAGTAGCAAAAGACATGAAAAGTAGACTAACCCGGAAAAATGTGCAATAAGTGTGTCATAGGTTCCTAAATGCATTGGGAATGCCAGAGCTCAAAGATCGAAGTGAATAATGAGTTTTAAAGCATCGAATAAATAGTTTTGACAAGATCGAGGCTTATGACACGCATGCCATAATTCTAGGAAAAAGTGACACTTGGTGGGAGGTTTCTAAAAAGCCTTTTGCATGTAACCTCCAGCTATTAAAAATAGATCCCTAAAATCTAAGGATGCTTTTTTCTTTTTTAGGAAAAAGCTACCCATACATGCAAGGCAAGTGTTATAATCGTATTTTCCACTCCATTATAGTGAGAGAAACCCAATATCAACTTACCTCTATTGTTTGGCTTAAATACATCCCCTTTTCACATTTTCTTTTACTTATGTGAGATTTATCCCATGTTAAAGGGTTAAATTATATAATTAAGCAATTTCTCATAATTATTTTTCCAAAATATTATAATTATGATATAATATTTATTTATAATTGAGAAAAAACTCATAATTGTGCAAAAGGTTTCTAGAGTTTGTCATTCCCAAGGAGATCAAATTGACCCACTTGTGTATGAGTTGGCTAGGGGCCCATTATTGTAGAAGTTTCCTAACTTCTCAATCCCCTAGGTGTCTAGATACATTCTCCTCGAGGATGGAATGAGCCTTTATAATCTCACCAAGAGGGAATAGGGGGGAGGACCAAAAATAACAGTGCGAGAGCTCTGCCACCTTGGGAGAGGAGGCCATACTGCAATTTGGAGGAGATGATTTTCTTTGTGTTGATGGTACACATTTGATGTAGTTCCATTTATATGGTTAATAAAAATTTGTGTTCCCTTCCTTACATGAATTTGTGTTCAATATATTACATGATAGTATCTATTTCTTTTGATCTAACAATCTTCTGAGGAAGATCAACTATTTTCCTTGTTTAGTTGTGTTGGTGTGCATGGATAAAGATCTCATGCATATATGTTGGATCGCTCAAGTGGAGTGCAAGATCTGCATCGAACTCAAAACCCTTCCCCGACATGCGAGGATTCTAGGTGTGATCTCTTATCTATAACATAGATCTGACTGCTTGCTGCATGAATAACCATTTGGATTGAGGGGCCATTATTAGATCATGTTAGCCATTATATTTTTTGTTTGGTGATTTTAATCGAGCATGAGATCACAGAGCAATAGCTCTTTGCAGATCTAGCTGCAACAGAACTGGTGCTTTCAATGAGAGCATTTTTATTTTTCCCTCTTTGTTTGAGATCTCCTCTTCTTCTTTATGTTTTTTGTTTTTCTCTTGTTCCCATTGAGTTCTCTATAATCTTTTGGATTCATTTTGATCTCCTTTCATTTTACTTGCTTCAGATCTAAGCTGATGTTAGATCTAGAGTTTTATTTTTGTTTTTTATATGAGGGAATAACAAATCTGAGAATTGAAATCAAATTCTTGAATGTTCTGTATATAATTTGATTTAAATAACCACAGATCTGAATTCCTCTTAGATTTTTACGCCCCTAAAAAAAATCACAAAAAACGGATTCCGTATGAGGAAGTTATGGCTAATTGAAAATTGGGCAGTTTGTTTTTCTTTCGCCCTCGCGTGCAACTGATTTTTTCTATTCATTTACGTTCTTTTATATACATAATTAAGTGAAAATAATGACATATTTGTAATCCTCTTGATTATTTACCTAAAAAAAATCCATCTGAAACAGAAGACTCTATATGAGGAAGATCTGGCTGGTTGAAAAATCAACCTGTTTTCTATCCGTTTTCCCCAATTTTTGTGTTTTCTTTCAACTTATTTTCCTGATTTTTCAGGTGTGTTCTTCAAAACTTGATACTATTTGTTGGATCTATTTATTTTTGTTTCTATTCGCTGCTAATCTCTATCAGATATGAGCCATTTCTTATTTATTGGTTGGGATCATCCATTGCTTATGTTCTTCAAGGTTTCTCTTAAAGAATTCTTTGTGTTCTTTAGTTGAGGACTAGTGTTCTCATCTTTGGATCTTTGTTTCAGATCTGTTTGGATGCTTTTGGTAACTACTTAGATCTCTTTGATATCCCACTTTGGTCTTTCTTTACCTTTGTGTGGCTTGGTCACTTGTTTTTAAGTTACCTATTCTTTCTCTTGTTTGTGTTCGTCACAATTAGTGGTGTTGTGATTGGTTGTGCAATTGTCATCTAGGAAATTTCTTTTGTGTGTGTTTTCATTGCTTTGTATCATTGTCATATGATATTTTTTAGGCCTTCCTATATCTAGGGTCTGGTTTTGACCCTTGTAGAACATAGGTCTTTCTTGAGCCATTATACTATAGCCCTAGCTTGATGACATTTCCCCCCCTTCTTCACTTTTTGCTTTCGATTTGATTTCTTTCAGTGTGTTTCTTTGACTGGGATTTGTTTTTCCTAGTTGTGACGCTTCTAGAGTGCTTTTGCGTTCTTTCTTGGGAGTCTTTTCCTTTGGTTTTTTTTTCATATTGTTTTGGTTTGCCTTCCTGGTTTGTTTTAGGTCATTAATTCACAAAATTTGGGATAATTTGCTTTCAAGAAGATTTAGAGGTGCATCATAATAGCCACTGGTGTGTTAGAAGGATCTTACCCTCCTATTGTTAGCATTCATCGAATTGAAAATTGAAAATTGCATATAGTTGCACTAGGGTGACTAACTAAGATTCATTCACACCATCTTAGTTTCATGCCGCATCCCACTTGTGTAAACAACAATGACTAAAATCAATGTGATAATAAAATTAACTAAATTTTTATTTTATTTTCACTGGTAGTACACCAACACTAGCTTGGGCTAGGGTCTTGGAGATAGTAGTGTGAGTTAACTGCTCCAAGACTACAAAATTAACTTAGCATCTTGCAGTAGGGAGTTAAATCCATTTGCAGTGGTGCAGTCTGGGAAGCCCTCCTCACAAAAGGGTCAAGCATGAGGTAACACCTGGGCTAGGTGAATTGGCACAACCCCTTTTGCTTAGTTTTGGGTGGCGCAGTATAGCGGAATCTCCATCCATACAAATAGTGTCATCTCACTTGGGGACAAATTGGGAGGACACTCTCAAGGGGATTTAGGTCTTAGCTCCTTTTGGGGTTAATTTACATGCCCTTACGTGTGGATTTGTCCTTCGACTGGCCCCCCAGGTCATGTTATTGTACATGGTGAACATAGTGACCTATCCTCTTAGGGATTATACACTGGTCCAGGGTTGGGTTCATCTTCTCTGTACCTGGGACAGATATTAGTCATACTCTCTCAGTCCTCTCGGAGGGTGCCCCATGGAAAATAAGGGCACTTGCACCAAGTTCGTAGATATAAGGACTAGGAAACTGGTCGCTAGTATCACTGTTCCACTGCCAACTTCTTTGTATTTTGGTTTGCATGTGCTATCTTCTAGGATGCTTCTAGTGTGTGCTCTTTGGTCTGAATCAATAGTTTTAGCCTTAGGGTGTTTGTACTAACAGAATTGTACTCAAATCATAAGTTACCACCTGGCTAAATTTGTTCATCGACGGTCGCATCGTATTCATGGTTTTCCTCCTGAACAAGGTTGACTTGTTACCCCTACATAGAGAGTACCCATCGGTTCTCAAGAATTAGACCACCACATTGTCGTGGATTTTATACATGGTCCTTCTAGTACTGATTTAGTTTCTATCAAGATTTTGGCACACGACTTTGATGCTCCTGCCATGACTGATCCATTGGGACTTGATTTATTGTGATTGAACCTTGACAGTTCCACACCTACCTAGATTCACGTGCCTTTTTCTGTACTTTATGCTATGGTGGATTCTAGGATTTCCTTACCCTTCTTCATCAGCAGTATCAACTGCCATGACATCATTGCCACCTCTTAGTGTGGCTATACCCACTCCTTCGTCCACACCTCTTACTGCTTCTTGGGGCAGTCCACCAGTTTCTTCTATGAATCCTGCAAATCTCTCAAACGTTTCCATGTCCAAACCATCTCCTATGTCGACCATGGCAACCCAGACTAGTAACCTGGTAGGTTAAGGAATCTTTACACCGCATTTTGCCCAACTTGTTGTTCTTGTCCCTTAGTTAGGCATGGTTACATCCAATAATATGTGGGAGGATCATCCATTGTCCTTGCTCATCTTGGGGGCAATGCCACTTCTATTATGTCACAGGCTTGGTACAATTCTCTTTTTTGAGGGGCACCACCTACCAGTACTTCTACTGGGGGGCTAGTTTACCTAGGGGCAACCCTATTGCCAGTACCGTTTCTCACACAGGGTATCCTCCTTATGTCGGTCCTACTGCACAGAGTGGTTCTTTTCCCATACCTGGGTACAATCCCATTAGCATCCATGCTTTTAGGGGTCATTTGCTCTCTAGCAGTACTTACCCTAGGGGGAAACCTCCATTTACTAGTCATGTTGTCCCGCATCAGTCCTATGATGGGGTGAACCCTTTTCTTCACCAACAGGTGTATCTTTCCACTCCTCATATGGGGGGACCACATGGTTGGTCAGGGGCCTCTCCCTCCTATGACCCATTTAGTCAGCTCCAAAATCATTTCTTATCTTCTCTCGATTTACTGGATTTGGTGAAACTGACTAATGAACTCATACATCATTATCCTTGGTGGCCACCTATGCTCGCCAAATTACCATCTGATATTCCCAAGTTTGAAGGAAAGCCTGGGGAGAATCCATCCACACACATTACCACTTATCATTTGCAGTATTCATCTAATTCTTTAGTGGATTATTTTGTTAAACTTCACTTATTCCAACTTGCGTTGACCAGGGATGCCGTAAAGTGGTACATTAAGTTAGATACCACATCCTACAATGACTTTGTCTCCCTTGCTCAAACTCTCCTCACACATTTCCAGTTACCTACTCGGTATGATATCGACTCCGACCTCTTGTATAATTTCAAACAAGATGATGCTACATTAATATCTGATCATATTCATGAGTGGCACCATCGCAAGAGGTTGCTGAGAACCAAGTTACCTGATGAGATCTTATGTAAATGGTTCATTCAATCTCTTTGACCTCAAATTTCCAAGGATGTGTCTATGTTTCGATCCCTTACTTAGAAACAAGATATTTTAGTTGCCCAACAGTTGGATCTTATCTATTCACAGTTGGGTACGCTTTATGAAGTGCTGCCTAATGCCCCTATGCTTTCTGTTGACCCTCGAAAACATGTTCTTGACCCACATGCCGATGGTATGATTAGGTCTGTTTCCAATTTCGTGAGCCAACTTGCCGCCCAACTTGGGCAATTGATTGTTACATCTCAAGCCCCAGCAAGTGCGTCTGGCTCTACTAAAGCAATTGCTCCTGAGCTGTCCACTAATGTTCTCACGGTGAATTCCACTCAACCGAAGAAAAATCAACAATCTAGTGGTAAGAAGAATAATACGTGAAATAAACAAAAGAATCAAAATGCTTAGGAGTCTCAATCCAACCCTCAGAGTCAGGGAGGGGGCACTAGTGAACTTCATTGTAATGTCAAGTTCCCTTGTAAAATTTGTCAAGGTGACCATCTTACTCACGAATGCCATTGAATGGATGAGGTCCATATTCTTCTTTCACCACTGTCTACTCAATAGCTTGCTATTTTAACCCATCCATTCCCGACACAACCCCAACAATAGATGGTTGCTCAACCTTCTCGTCCTCCGCAAAGGGGAAACAAGGGATCATCTTCTCATAATTAATCCATCTTCATGTGCAAGGAAGATCTTAAGACGACCATGTGAGCCAAGTCTAATGATGTTCCTTATTCGAGTCCCCCATCTAAGGACTCATCAAATCCACTACCCTCCACTGGACCTCTCACTCTAGATAAGCTTGTGGAACCTATCTATCACCCTCCCAAGGGTGTTCTTCAAAAGACAACACAATCCTTCTACCAGGGCTGCTCAACACTACAGTATTGTTGAAGATATAGCCCAGGCTCCTTGTGCCATGTTTTCCATGGAGGTATTGCAAAGTTGTCCTCAGCAGCGCAAAGCCTTGTTGTCTGCCATTGGTGGAGTTGACCTATCTGAATCTAGTCTCGTCGCTTTTAATGCTAATAAAGTCACTCCTCGACTTTCCCATTAGATTTCTTTCCAAATAATCATGTGTGTTTTCCATAGGAATATTCATTGCACTTTGGTGGATGAGGGATCTTCCACATGCATCATGTAAGCATCATGATGGAAGGCTTTTGGCTCTCTAACACTCACCACGACCAACACAACTCTCCAAGCTTTTGGCAGACACAACTTTGTTCCAAAGGGAGTTCTTCCAAATTTTTCCATTGAGTTAGGAGGGAAACTATCCATGTTGATGTCAAGGTTTTCGACACCACATTAGATTATGACTTGGCCATAGTTGGTTTTATGAAATGACCGCAGTCGTCTCATCTGTTTTTCGTGTACTTTGCTTTCCTCATTAAGGCAAAATTCTCACTATTAATCAACTTGACTTTTGCGTGCCATCAGCTCATATTTCCACCATTGGAAATTTTGTACCACTCGTGAGAGATAACCTTGGTTAGTATGAGATTGTTAGCATGGGATTATTTAAAATCTCATCCCTTATGGGAGTCCTTCCTCAACTCCCTCCACCCAACACTCCTTCTACTTCTACCACAACTCCTATGTATATGATCTCTTCCAGCACCCGTGGACCCCATAAACCTCCTAATCCTTAGGTGGTGGTGCGTGATTCTATGCAAGTTGAACAAGCTAATTAGCACCCTCCGCCACCTATTGTGGAAGAGATTGACCCGTTGGAAATTCTGTCAGTACCTCCAGACACTGGTAAGAAACTCCATCCCAATATGGAATATGATCATGTTCTTTTTCCCACACACATCACCTCTCTTCTTGTTTCGCATGACTCCCTTGATAATGAGCCTCCTTGGTTAGTCAACTTGGTGGTCATGGATCTACCCACTAATAATCATAGGTAGGTTATGCCTCTTTCTACCTCTAGTCTCCCCGATGAAGAACTAGTAGAGCCTAGTAACTTAAATCTTGAATCGACTTAGGGGGCACCTTCCTGGAGTTCCTTGGAGTTTCCACCCATGAGCTAAGTCAAGTCTTGGGATTCTAATGTTTAACTTGCTACTAAGTTGCCCACTTCCTTTCCACATGTTGACAAGCATCTTATACCCCCTTTATGTCAACCTTTCTGGATTGGGCAGTTTGATTTCCTTTGGCACAACACTACATTGGTGAGACATATGGTATATTTACCTTCCATGAGTTCACATATGGAAAACCTCGGTCTCTGTCCAGTTGTGGGCACACTTTGGCGTGACCTACTGGACTGTGTTGCACTTGTACATATTGTACATAGAAATGTCACTCTTTACCCGTTTTGGTTTGGTGTGTAATGCGAGTATTTTCTGTTCCTTATTTATGCCAAAATTCCAAAAACTTATAAAATTCAAAAAACAAACCAAAAAATACATGGTCCTATTTTTATCTCGTTCATGTTTATGTCTTTCATTATGTGATTTAACCATGGGCTAGTCTTTTTGGATGGTTTTTATAGGACAAGGTGGTGCTTCTATTCCGACATCCATTGTACCTTAGGTGTGTTTCTCTTGACCTTGGCATATAGGGGTAGATCATATATCACTATCACCATTGCATTTTGACCGTGAGTGCCATATTTATGCCTTAGGTGTAACCTCGTCAAGTTGTGACTTTCGCCACTTCCTTTATGCATGTCATAACTTGGTGGTAGATCTTCCCCGGTCATGGATACCCTAGTTAGCACCTTTTTGCCAAAGTGGTGTCCATGCAAACATTTTTTACTCCTTCTTGGAATTCCTCCTTCTGACCCTCCATGAATTAGAATTTGATCCTCATGTCCTCTTCTTCATCATATTTCTAGGTTTACCCCAAGAGGATTCCACCATTTTTCTCCCTTGTGATTGCCATTTTTTATCAGTTTAATTTTGCATGATGGGCTTTGGTTTCTCTCTTCCATCATCATCATCTGCTTGGGCTACCACCCACTTTCACTTGGTATTTACCCTTTCTTGGAAGAACCGCTACAGTGAGTGAACCTATTATCTCACCTATTGTCCTCTTTATGTCATGAGCAGTTCCATCATTACTAGAACCAATTGCTACCCTCTATACCACTCATTCCTCTAAGAGGAGTTTCCATTAAGCTCTTTTCAGACTCCTTAATTTAGAAAATATTGTCGAGTGAACTTGTCTACTTCACGCTCATTAAAGTATCAAAAGTGTCATCTACCCAATATAAGTTTAACCCTTTTCTGGACTAGGATAGACTAGTTACGAAAAAGGAATACCCTAGTCTATTGTGGCTAGGAGGTTCCCCCTTATATACTTGTATCTCTTTTTTGGGCTTGGGGGAGAGCTTTACGAAAAATGAACTTATAAAAAATAGAAGGGGGGGAACATATTTTTCCATTACTCATCAAAGTGGCAGAACTAGTTGTGTCACCCTTGAACATGACACTTGTTTGTCCCATTATCTTACTGTTGGGTTTTAGCTTGCCCAAAAGTCGTACCCTCCATATGAGTCTCTTTACTTCTCTGAGTAGTTACTCTTCTAGTCATATGGAGCGTGCTTTGATGCCTCCTGCACCATTTCATGATATCACCACGTGATCATTAGTCATGCTGCCAAATCATTCTTGTTTTGTGCTGCTATGTGTTCAAGGGAAATCTTAACCTGTTTTGGCCATCTTTAGTAGCATGTTGCCCTTTTTGAGTTGACCATCCTTGTCTCAATTGTACTTCATTGCTTCATGACTTCATCTATTCATCACATCATCTTGGTTTGTTCTGTGTCGATTGATGGGGGATACATTAAAGCCCTCCTTCAATGGATCTTCTCTTGTCGACTTCAGCTCATTATCCAGGAGCTTGATCTAGGAATCAATAGTACCTTGGAGCTTGTAGACCTCAATGGTAGGCTTCCTCGTGATCGAAAATGGGTTTTCATCATTGTCTCATGATTGGTCGAGTTCACTAGTTTTCGACATCAACTCATCTATTCACACTTGGTGGATTGTACTAGATACCTTGGGATCCATTTTCCTCATTGGTAGATTGCCCCGTGTCTATTATTGGTTTACCTCATTGAATAGTAATTAGGTGGTTTCTACCATGCTCAACTTCAGCTCATCTATCCGCATGGTGTATATTCGTACCATTGAGATTATGTTAAAAACCCCAGGTTAGAGTCATCTCACTCTTATATGGCATCCTTCCTAGGTTGTGTTGGAGTTATGTATCATTTATGTACTTTGAGGGCTATCTTGATACACTTCTCTATCTGTCATGCATCCATAGTCCTACTGATGTATACTGTGACATAGATCCACGATTGTATTTGTTAGTAGCTATGCTTTATCTGTTGAACCACATGGATCCATTGCGTATGTGTTCGTGGCCATGTTTTAGCATTTCATGTCATGGATTTGTAGTGTATTTTATGGAGGCCATGTTCAATACTTTCTTATGACTAAGCATTGGTATGCCCACCTTGGGGATGTTTTCAACAAAGTTGAGCCTTCAACACTTGAGGTCCTCCAATCCAACTTCATAGTCTTGGCTCCTTCCTCCCATTTTGGGAATTGAGTATTATTGTAATGCATTTTGGCCATCATTTTCTCTTCTGACCTCATGCATTAGGGGGCATCTGTTATAACCCTATTTGCCACTCCTTTATAATGAGAGAAACCCAATATCAACTTACCTCAGTTGTTTGGCTTAAATGCATCCCCTTTTCACCTTTTCTTTTACTTATGTGAGATTTATCCCATGTTAAAAGGGTTAAATTAGATAATTAAGCAATTTATCATATTTATTTTGCCAAAATATAATAATTATGAGATAATATTTATTTCATAATTGAGATAATTGATAAAATCTCATAATTGTGCAAAAGGTTTCTAGAGTTTTTCATTCCCAAGGAGATCAACGTCACCCATTTGTGTATGAGTTGGCTACAGGTCCATTATTGTATAAGTTTCCTAACTTCTCAATCCCCCTAGGTGTCTAGATACATTCTCCTCGAGGATGGAATGAGTCTTTATATTCTCACCAAGAGGGAATAGGGGGGAGGACCAAAAACGACAATGTGAGATCTCTGCTGCCTAGGGAGAGGAGGCCATATTGCAAGTTGGAGGAGAGGATTTTCTTTGTGTTGATGGTATACATTTGATGTAGTTCCATTTATATGGTTAATAAAAATTTGTGTTCCCTTCCTTACATGAATTTGTGTTCAGTATATTATATGATCGTATCTATTGCTTTTGATCTAACAATCTTCTGAGGAAGATCAACTGTTTTTCTTGTCTATTTGTGTTTGTGTGTAGGGATATATATCTCGTGCAGATGTGTTGGATCGCTCAAGTGGAGATCAAGATCTACATCGAACTCAAAACCTTTCCCTGACATGCGAGGATTCCAAGTGTGATTTCTTATCTATAGCATAGATCTGACTGCTTTCTGCATGCATGACAATTTGGATTGAGGGACCATTATTAGATTGCATTAGCCATTATATTTTTTGTCTGGTGATCTCAATCAGGCATGAGATCATGGAGCAATAGCTCCTTGAAGATCTCGCTGCAACAATAAGATTGCACAGTCCTAGAGGGAACTCGTCAACCTGTGAGCACATGCAACAGACAACAAGTCTCAGGATGACTTATGCACAGTTTATGGTTTGAGTGGCTCTGGCTATCCCTCAAGCTCTATGCAATTTCTGGACTAAAGCCAAGGCTTCCATTTAGAGCTATGCAAATTATGAGAGCAAGCTTGGTGATGGGCTGCTCTGCGCAATTTTCAAGGGGAAAGTAGCCTACATGCTTTGTGCAATTTTCGAGGGGAAGGCAGCCTGGATGCTCTGTGCAATTTTGGAGAGCAGTCGGATGCCTTGATGCACTGCACAATTCTGAAGAGAAAGGTTGGTTTCCCTCCAGTGCTGCACAATTCTCCAAGTCAGCACAAGAATCAGTTGAAGACCAAGTCACGGGAAGTCAACTTGCGGGTGAAAGGGAAACAAGTTAGCGAACACAAGATGATAAGCTAAAGAAACTCAACTGAAACCACAAGTACCTGGGTAGTGCAAGACATGCTGCAAAGGATGGTTGGTAGGGAGGCTTCAAAACAAAGCTAAGGAAAAATTTTGGAGGATGGTTGTAGCCGCTACAACAAATTCCAATATTAATATTAATGTGATAAACCCTAATATTACAAATTCAATATGATACACACATATATAAACTTGATTTGTGTTTATATAATTAGAGCTTAGAGATATATCATTAGAGTTTGGATATATAAATTTTTCACATAGATTTGGCACAATTTTATGATTAAGTATTAGTGTTTATACAATTATACTTTGGGTATATATTTCATCATCGGGGTTTACACAATTAGATTTTGAATATACATTTGATTTGTGTCCATGATTTTTGGATCCATGGTTCTTTTACAAACAATTTAGACAATTTTCTGTAGAAGGCATTTTAATTAGATGACGATTTCTTGTTTGTTGTTCTTCTAACTCGTCATCAATACCTTTTTTAAGTGATTGTACATTACAACATATTAATAATGATATGCATGCTTTAATATTTGATTTCTTAATTTTTCTTATTTGATCAATATTTTTATATATTTCCTATCCCATTATCTTTAAGATTACAACTCATAGAGCTAAGCAAATCCAATTCCTCTACAATCTTCAAATTTACAATACCTTCAATTTTAGTTATACACAATGTATTGCAATAAATGAAAGGCATATCTGAGTAAGTAGCTTGGCCTTTGCCCAATTGATTAATCTAAGACCATTTATTTCGTTCAAGATACCGTGGAGAACACAAATTACACTTCAAATAAGAAACTACTATGATAGTATTGAATTAGATGTTTCTTCAAGATGTATTTATATGTTCATGTCTTAAGAGGATGATAAGGGGTTTCATCTCAATCCTCCTTTGTTTTGTATCATCACAGACCTTTTGTTATGTTGACACCTAATCTTTGGGATTAGGTAAATCCATGTAAATATTGTAAATAGAAAATAAGGAGAATTAGAAGATGAAGAGACACTAGGAGACGAAAACCCAAGAGTCTCTCTCTCCATGAATATATCTATGATCCATATTAATGCAATAACAAAATTTGATTTGAGGAGTTACCTCCTGGCCTGACATGGTATCATATCCAACACCAATTTTGGCTTCCTTTCTGCCATTGTTCTACATCTTTTGCAAGCTAGCGCCTCTGTCATATCCTTGCAAAATCCCATGCATTGTTGTTGAATGCATTGGTAGAGATTGCATGTCGTATTCTATCCTCCTATTGAAAAGGTTGTATTTTTGCATTGAGGAATTGATTTGCAACCTAGTGTAAAGACTGGTGCGCCTTCCTGGAGGTGTTGTGTTTAATGGTGTGACTGTAGTTCAAATTATGTGATGTCTAGAGTGTGGTAAGTCTTTTAATAACTTGAAAAGTTTGATGATTGATGAATGTCGTATATGTGGAAAATATTTGATTGAGTGCAAAAAATTTATAGTTGATTGAATGAGGGAAATATTTTGAAGTTGGTGGCAGTATTGTGTCTGTGTGGAATTTTTTTTATAAAAAATTCGTGTGGTATGCTTATCCCCTCATCTCTAAGTGAAGATTGCACCGATCCTTTGTCCCTTTACCAGAACCTAGTTGAATGCATTAAATCCATGAAACCTGCGAGCCAGTCCATTAAAAAATTGGTCTCTGCTTTGTTTAAATTGTATGTAGGAGCAACATATTGTGTGTTAAAATATTATGTGTCCAAGACCGCTGCAACAATGTATGTCTCCCATTAAAATATGCACAGTCTCCCATTAACTGCACAAAGAAAATTGGTGACAACAATGACTGTCAGTATACTTCCTAGAGCTGAGTTGAATGTTTTGTGAGTGTTGGTTAACTGTGGTAATATTCCACAAAGAGGTTTCCTCTATAGTGCAATGTAATTGTGGCTTGGTGCAATCTTGTTCTTGACCAGTCAAGGTATAACCGTATGACCATGTGTTTTATTTGTTTAATACTCCACATGTATGGTACGAAGTGCGTTATTTGAAAGTGCATTGGCTCTTTTATAAATGCATTGTTTTTTTTTAAATAAGACATATATGGTATGGTTAAGCTTCATATAATCAAATTACATATATGGTCTACAAAAGGTATATGATGGAAGTATATTGAGAGACTACACTCTTAATTGATTTTTTTTAAGAAAACAAATTATTTTACAAAGACTTGCAATTACTGTAATTATTTTGAAGCACATACTCATTTTTTAAGAATGCATTCACTCATATCTGTTGTGGGAGTGGTTTTCACTAGTAAGGAGAACTATCCTGAGTGGTCCTAGAAGATAAAAAACATTATCATTTTCAATGAGTTTTGGAAAGGAGTCTATGAAGGTGTAGGAGACAATTCACTTGAAGGTCTAGTATTATGTTCACATTCAAGTGCTGCATCATTTTTATTTTATTTTAAATAATAATTAGTATTTTTAAAAGGATTATTTATATGTAATAAATTGATTTGATCGATTTTTCGGATAACATTTAAATATTTTTTGCATTTGAACGGATAAGATCGAGCCCGTGCAGATCAACGACCCCCGATCATTTGCGAGACCCTCGACATTGTCGACAATTAATGGGGGGGTTCCAAAGTGATTTTCCTGATCCCGCCTTTGGGTAGGTGGTAGCCTCACATCCATTGCTGTACCCCCTACAAAAATCCATAAACAACCCCCCTCGATAAACCACCATTATTCCACTCAAACCTTCCACTATTGCTCCCGCCAATTTCTCTTATTGCTAGAACCTTCACTACATTTAACCATTACCATCTCCCTCATAGATTTATCAGATAACAATTATGCATTAATTTCTTGCCAATTTTCAAAATATTTAATTCCCCCTTGCCATTTACCATTAGCCAATTTTGCCTATTATCATCATTTGATTTAAGGCCTGTCCCTTTTGCAAATTACCTTCTTTGTTGCATTATTATTATAGTCAATATTTCCAACTCGAGTTTGCAAGTGAACGACGTCAATTTTCGAGCGTACGATCATCCTATTTCCAAGTAACTATTCTACTAATCCCCAATAATTATGTTTTCTTTAGTGGGTTCTCATAAAGGAAAATCCAAAATATTTGTTGACAGTCCAATGATTCCTTCTGTAATAAATTTTAATGAATTACCTTTAGTTGACACTAAATTTAAAACAGTAGAGACAAATTGCGAGTTTGACCTCTATGAACTGCACAATTAGGCCTTTCAAAAATACCAAGATGCTAGTGATTAATTTTCATTCTAGGAATCCCTATTACCTTAATTTGTCTTCCCTCATACCTACCATTTTACATATTTCACTACCTGGTGTGAAGCTCACTATCTCCTAAGTCAGAGATCTATCATTGCTCAAAATAATGAAACCTTGTTTTATGTAACCCCTGAGTCAATTTTCCAATCCCTTCAATTGAATTCTCAAGAATCCCTACTTATGTTTTCTAATGATGCATTAATGGAGATTTACCAAAAACTTTCATTTTCTAAAAGAGCTCATATTTTTTAATCTTTTATTCCTGAGAATTCTGAATTACCCAGGACCAATCCTCCATATTCTAATTCCATGTTCCTTGAGATGTCTAGGAAGGTCAATTCCTTAGTTTCTTGTCTATTAGGATACCCCAATGACCAATGGGTCGAGGAAGTAATTTTAGGATTGTTATCAGTATTTTCCTCTAGTAAAAAGCCTTCAGATGTATTCAATTACAGTCAGATCCTTTAAGACATTGTTCATGAGTAGTTTTTTAAGTTCACTGTTGAAGGTTCTTTGAAGCATCAATCAATTTTAATCTACCTATTCCTATATCATCAATAAAAAATATTCAAGTTTCCTTTACAGAAGATGGATATTACAGGCATCCCATAGTTAGTTATTCACTAGACTTCACTAGTCAGAAATACTTCTGAATATTTCTCCTTTAGTGATTTTGTCAATCAATTCTTGTATGTAGAAAAGTGTTTATTAAATGCTGACGTTGTTCCTAGGACTTCTACTAAAATTAAAATAATTTTACATCTTAGTGAATAGTTAAAGGTTGGAGACTAGTATTTATACCAGAATTTTATAGAAATTAGGATTAATGGATGTGAGCTACAACCATAAAAGTTTCCTATCTTCCTCCCAATGAGAATTTTTTCTATTGAATATATTAGACAAATGATGAATGTAGAAGATGTTCATTTTGTTTCTAGAAAACAAAAAGATCAATTTAAATTGAAAGCACAGTTTGTCCCATTCATAACCAACACAAGAGCTGCAGGGAGAGAGGTATATAATTTATTGAACAGATGAAGTTCAAGTTGAGTTTCAGTTGGTCTTATGACCCACTGCAGATTATATCAATAGTTAGAGTTGCATAGAAATCAACACCTTATGTTCATGTGGCTAAACTAGAGATTGAGAAATTTTCCAATAAAGAAGAATGCAAGGAAAATATTTTACAAGAAGTCGGGGAAGAAATATCCATTCAGATAGTGTTAGAGACTCCAAAGACCATAGAGAAAGAATTAAAATGACCAAGGAAAACTTAGTTACCATTAGGATCAGATTTACAACAAAAAAATTTCAAGGTCATGAAAAGAAGAAAGACAACAAATAATGAGGAAGAAGAGTCCTCATAAGTTCGGAATTCTAAAGGGCCTTCTAGAATTGTTCTCACAGGAGAATCACCATTTTCACTACAGCATATTGAAGAAACCGTATTAGCTTCTCCTTCTCCTGCTTCCCCTTCTTCAAGGCAACAAATTACTAGGGAAGTAGTTGAGAGTACGCCAATAAACTTGTCAGTGTATTCAGACACTCAACTATTTATGGAAAAGGTACTATATCTTACAAGGCAGAAAGTGAATGAATTTTTTCAGCAAAGAGGTTCAAAGAATATCTAGAGGACTGGTAGGTATATGTCAGTGTTTAGTGATCTGGACTACACAAGGTTGCATGCAAATATCCAATCTTCCCATGTGTAGATGTTATCAGGTAGATTGTTTCATATATTGATGTGAAGACTATGAATTTGAGCAATGCCAGCAGATAGAATCTTGCTACTCTTCTGGCACTGGATTACCATCTTATGTACCATTTTCCCAAGCCAGAAACGCTCATGTATTCATACTTCTATGCCACCAACAACTGTTTGAGCATGAGTGACTTTGTTAAGGGATGGGTGAAAGAGCCATCAAATTTTTGACACACCCACCAACACATACAAGACAAAGTATCTCATGAGGCCCTATTAGCTCTTGGTTATCCTAGCTTGCATAATTTACAGTCAGTAGAGCATGGAGAGATTTCCTAAAGGGCGGGAAATCTTTTGAACCAGGTGGTGAATGAGAGGAGGTCATTCAACTGGTCATACTTTTTGGCTCAACATTTAAGTATGCATGTAGTGAATGCCTGAAATCCTACCAAGGGTGGGAAAACAAGATTCAACATGTCTTCATATTTACCAAATGCAATATGTGCACACAATTCATTCCCTGGCATAGATTGGACTTGGACACCATAGGACCCTGTCGTGGACATATATTGTAATATTTTCTCGGATTGCATCCACAGAGGAATTATCGAGAAGATAGCTGACCACTTCCTCATTCGGCTATGTAAGTTGATCTTTGAGGAAGAAGCACCTTGCATGTCACGTGGGGCAATGGAAGAAGTACCGAAGATCACAGATTGGTTTGCCTCATTGGATGACACCTTCCTTAGAGTGTTCGATGGATAGAAGTCACCACATATTTTACCAAGGTATGCCACTGATAAGCTTGTCATGCAAGAATTTGCATATCATCTCTCCACAGGGTTTTCAGTAGCTTTTTAGAGGAATAAGAAAGCACCTTGGCCAACTCTTCCTATAAAAATTGGATTGTACGAGATCAAGAAATTATAAGTCACAGCTTTTGAAGGAAAGGCGATAGATAAGTTTTCATTCGGTACTAGAGACTTTAATTCATACGATTCCCATGGTATTTTCATAGACCACTATGCGAGAATCCATTTTAGTGGCTAAGAGGGACATTTCACTGCCCAAAGGAGGATCCATGGAAGAATTGTTATAATCCCTTCAAGTCCCATGATCCAATTAGTTTTGCAATAAATTCATGGGTGACTCCACAGAATGAAGCTACTCTAGAAGCAGTACCAGTAGAAATGATAAACCCCATGCATGACAAGGGAAAAAGGAAGGTTGCATACAATCTAGGGGGAGAACGAAGCAGCAAGATGAAAGCGGATCTAGTTATTATGAAAGTGACTTTAGCAATAAAGGAAAGGAGGAAATAGAGGATGCAAGGAGAAGAAAGAGGGAAGAGGGAAGAGTAGAAGAGATTGGAGGAAGAAAATCATAATTAAGAACAATAAGAAAAGAAGAAGCAAGAGGAAGAAGAAAGGTGAAGCGTAATAGCAAAAGAAATAACACAAAAATAAGCTGAAGAGAAAGAATAGAATCGAAATCCAAAGGAGGAGAGTAGAAGGATGCAGGACCAGGAGCTTGCTCAATAGATTGAAGAATTTATTGATATCATAGACATGGAGGAGGAACCAAAGCCGTAGAATCAAGATGTTGACATGATTCCTAGTACATAGTAGGTCATCATTTAGTCTCCAACCCCTCTAGCAGCAAAGTTAGCTCCAAGCATGGAAGAGGAAGTTGTTCCTCTTAATGATGACCTAGTTGTGGACATGTACAATATGTTATACGATGAACTCCAGAAGAATATCGTACAAGAGCGTAGGAATTATTTTTCGGATGACCTCACATCACATGCATTTATTAGAGAAAGGGTGATCGTGGTGGACACTAGGAAGAATCTCAATGCCATTTCCGCAACCAACTTGGCCTTTACAGGTATAGAAAATGCAAACACTGAGTACTTGATGGTCAATGAAAAGAAATTGGCAAAGAACTTGCAGTTTCCCAGGCAATAGGTTGAACATCTCTGCATAGCATCTCAGAACGCAACTTACACACATGCCTATCTAGAGGAAATAGAGGCAATGATACTGGGTGAAGTATAGACACTTGGAGATACCATGAGGAATATTTATGAGGATATTGTTACTGTGGGTTGTTGTCCACTTATATGGCTTGCAACAAAAGTGTAAAGACTTTTTCTAAACTCTCAGGAAAGTTCAAGTTGCCATCGTTTCCCTACATGAATTGTCAATGTAATACAAAGGGGCATCACTTGACTTGGGAAAGAAAACAAAGAAATGGGCAGAGTTGTAGAAATTGAGAGTTTGGATGCTCATCTAGAACAATAAAACATCTCGCCTCGTTCATTGGTAACATTCAGAACTCATAGCACGGTTATAAAATAGTATGGATTTCTTTGTGAACTCACACAGGATCCCATCACTTGGCTCACTCATTGAAGCAAAACCCAGGAACCAGGTGAGGCAGGAGATCAAAGAATACTTGGAGCATTATAGGCAGATTTCCACCAAGGAAGATTTGAAGTTGAACAAACAGATCATGCAGAAGTACATCAGTGGTCATGTCCAAGTGAACACAATTTTTCTCCTACTCTAAAAGCAAGCTCAAACGAGTTCCAAATCATTGTACCTGGATTCCATGGAGGCAATATTCTGCTTCCAACAAGACACCATTGCACAATTTAGGGTTCCATCGCACAATACCATCTTGGCACTGATACGTGATCGAAAGACATCAAGTGGAAGTTGTTGAGCTAGATTTTCCCCAAATTCAAACATGATAGTGTTTTTTCTTATAAGGTTGTCTAGTGGGCTCTACCCAATATTGTCTCATATGGGTACGAGTAATTGTAATATTATTTGTAATTAAATTGTAGGTGAAATTCCAAGTGTCAATTGTGGAATGTGAAGAGTCATGATGTAATTGAAAAGTTATTTTGTAAAGAAGTTGAAGAGTTAGGAGGGAAGTCTAAGAGTCACAAAGGGGAGTTGAAGAGTCACACCCTATTTTATAAATATAACCTCATAACTCATGTAAATGGATTTTGGGGAGCCAAGATTTTGACTAGAATTAGGGTTAGAATTAGGAGCTTTGGATTTTTGTGAGAGCCTTGGCTTCTCCATAGCATAGAGCAAGTATCTTTCTTTGGAGGAGTGGGAGATGTTGGCTTTACGTTCCACTATTGAAACTAGTGGTTCATTTATGGTGTATGTGTGAATGGAACTTTCACTTAATAAAAGCTTTGAGCCGACATGTTTTCATGCATATGTTGTAAATATAGTAGGACTATTATTATTGTATTTGTGATGTACGTTATTTCACTTACGCTTATGCTTATGAACTATTTCATTTGCATTGGTATGAATCTTGTTGAATGTGTGTTGTTGTATAATTCCATGACTGTTAAATTGTGAACTATTTCGCATATTAGCTTGTGATGTCTTTTATGCTTGTGTGATCCTTTCAAGTTGCGTATTATTACAGGCTTATAAGGGGCTTGCTTGTTTCCCTTTTGTGTGTTGATCAACTTGATTATTCATCTATAAAGATGTCTTTAGCATGTCTCCCTTCTTCACCTCTTTCTCCATCATCTTTCCATGGTATGATAAGGTACCTACATCTGCAATTCACTCATGACAAGATGACATCAGTTTGACCTGCAAATATATGAAATGATACCAATATACCCAATAATTGTAAATAATCACAAAAAAAATGATATCTGAATATAGATAGAAATGCTTCTTTATTTATCAAACCCTTGAGGTAGGGCAACACCATACATTCACTCCTTAAGGAAGGAGAACACTCCACAAGCCATATGCTTGTCCATACAATATTCCTTCACATCTCTCAATGGGGAGTCTCTAGCCTCTATATAGGCCTCATACA
>APFE030778620.1:3351-20613 GCA_000404065.3 Pinus taeda | reverse complement strand
AAAAAAAAAAAAAAAAATTAAATTAAATTAGCGATATCTCCCTCATCTAGACTCCGATTTGACCGATTTTTTTTTAAATTGTGTATTTTTTCGCAAAGAACCCAGATCTGTAATTATATTATGCAAATTTTGCCCCAGAACATACAGATCTAATCTGCAAACTCGTCGCCTCGAAAAATGTCTACAACATGGCTGATTTTAAATCAATGATATCTCCCTCATCCGAACTCCGATTTGACCGATTTTGTTTTTCAAATTGGGTATTTTTCACAAAGAACCCAGATCTGCAATTAGATTCTGAAAATTTTGTATCAGAACATACAGATCTGATCTGCAAACTTGCCGCCTCGAAAAATGTTTGCAACACAACTAATTTTTAAACAGCGATATCTCCCTCATCTGGACTCCGATTTAGTCGATTTTTTTGTTTGAAATTGGATATTTTTTCTCAAACAACCTAGATCTACAATTAGTTTCTACAAATTTGGCACCAGAACGTATAGATCCGATATGCAAATTTGTTGCCCAGAAAAATGTCTGCAAATATAAAGAAAAAAATTTCGCTTTTCCCAAGAAAGTGCTCTGATACCACTTGTTATGGATCTGACCTGCAAATATATAAAATGCTACCAATATACTCAATAACTATAAATAATGACGAAAAATAACGATATCTGAATATAGATAGAAATGATTCTTTATTGATCAAATCCTTGAGGTAGGGCAACACCATACATTCACTCCATAAGGAAGGAGAACACTCCACAAGCCATATGCTTGTCCATACAATATTCCTTCACATATCTCAATGGGGAGTCTCTAGCCTCTATATAGGCCTCATACATACAATACCATGGGTCATTACCATGGTTCCCTCAATACCATCTATCTAATAAAATGGTCTTATTACATTATTGTTAACTACTTGTGGTCCCTTACATGATACGGGTTAACCACTTTATTTATTACTATGGTCCATCCCATTATTACATTATCCCTTTGGGTACCTCCCTCTGTACCGCATACTATCCCCCCTAGGTATACTACAACATCAATTCGAAAAACCCCCTAGTTTATGATAGTGCATATTGATCCATTGACCAAGCCGAAACTAGGTGAAAAGATGCGAGAGGGGCTCAGTGACTACCCAATTGTGTAGTTCAAGAAGTCAGTGGTGAACATTGAGACTTGATACTACACAATGTATAGTCCAAGCTGAGCTAAGGAAGAAAACTATGCAATTATGGAGGTCAGTGTGATAAGCTGAGAGGATGGGCACTAGATTAGCATATTATGTAGTTCTGGGAGGCAAAGGAGGCTGGGCCATTGCACAATTGTGCAACTCAGGGGCTCAGGGGATGAGCTTGAGGCTAGATATTTTGCAATGCATAGTTGAGGCCAGGCTGGGAAGATGGATTGCACAATTTCGGGAGCCAAGGTCGAGACTTGAGCATTGGAACTGCGGAGTGTAGTAGTCCTAGGAGGCGGGGACTGTGCATTGCGCAATGTCAAGAGGAAAGGTCATAGCTAGAGTACCGAGACTGTGCAATGTGCAGTTCATGGAGGCCGGGTGAAGCTAAGTTACTTGGTCGGGAAGCTTTTCAAAGGTTAGCTAAGTGCGAGATCAGTGACGCTAATGTGAATAGTGATATGGCTTCAACTTTGATCACACACTTAGAATACTTAATGACACAAAAACATATATCATGTAGGACACATGAGAAATTAATTTCCCTCAATGCGACAACTTATTACAAGTGCGACACTTAAGATACAATTTTCGATGACCGTGACGGTACTCACACAACAATGCTTAAAACTTTGGAAATGAGTGCAACAAATGTTTACATGTTTAGATTAAATCAATTTCACAAAGTTAGCCCCTTGAAACCACCAAAACAGGCTTATACACATTGTATGACAGCTAACATGTGAAAATATTACATTTTTCATATCTTGCAAATGTGACCGAAACACTTAAAGAAAACACATGGAATGAGTTTTAATGTTTGTGACAACAATGTACAAGACCAAGGAAGGCTCTAAAATTGAGTGTAGGCCAAAAGTTTGGAGGGTGTTGTAGTAGCGACAACACTTGGTGACACACTGCTGGAATTCCATCTTCTTTGCTTTAGTTAACTCTCTTATGCAAGGTCTTGGTTCTTCAGGGAGTATTGACTCATAATGTATATTACTTTGGTCTACCCACTTACCCTGTGAATAGACATGGTCCCTTTTATGCCTTCTTGGTTGAACAAAACATAGGATTCAATAATATCACAATGTTTCCAATTGGGAAGGGTAGTGAAGTTCGTGAAATTTAGATTTTCAAAGTATGCTTTTTCATCTCTAGTGTTGCTCCACTTCCAACGGGCCTAAATAGTACCCCGATGGAGTCACTACAGGAACACAAACATTTCTTCACTGCCAGCGAGCCTGGTCAGTATCCTGACGGAGTTTCTTGCTTCACCTCTCTATGCAATAATCCTTTCTCTTCTTTCACCTTTATTTATTTATTTTTATAGGACTATGAATTGGCACTTATTCATTTTATGGGCGGAAAAGGGATCCTGACTTATTGAGAGTAGGAGAGGTTGTTTCTTCAGAGAATCATATAGAGACCTTTGATTTAGGTTTGTTTGTTTATATTTTTCCCCTTATCCTATTCTATTAATTAGATAAGCATGAGAACATTGAAACACAAAGAATCGAGTATGGGCATAAGGTTTCCTAAATAGAAACAAGTTCATGGTTTGACCCAAAACTCTCATCGCAGATGGATCGTGTTTTCCATCGGAACTTCATCGACCAATATATGAAACCAACACAAAGAATACGGATCAGAGGTTGGCCAAATGCTAAAGTGTCACAAGACTCTTTTCAATTCAACCACACATAAAGAACATGTTCACACACAACATGTTGGGTGTGGAGCCTGATTATCTTCTATATTCAAAGGTATAGCCGCATTGGACCACAGTTCGTAATGGGGCGGCAACGCTACCCATAAAATATTCGCTGCAAGGGGGGGTCCAAGGGGGGCAGCTGCGACCTTTGGGAGCCCTCCCCCCTGGAGGGGGGATCGGGGGAAGCGCCCCCAAAGCTAAGAATAGATGTAAAATTTCCTTGTAAAATGTTGTAATTTCGTAGCCAATCTGGGTCGTTCATTAGGTGGAGATTTGATAGTAGAAGTTATGTTTAATTTAGGGTTTTTTGCCCTAGAAGGTAACCCCTCACTATATATGAGGGAATTGTATTGCATCTATGTAGATCTATATTCTAAGTGAGGAAGAGAGAAGAGATTGAGAGCGAAGAGGGAATTACAGGGGATCTGTTGTAGGTTGTATCTCTTTAGTTTGCTGGATAATATGAAAAGAAGGACTGGCTGTTTCTCTGTGGATGTAGCCCAAACTGGGTGAACCACGTATATCTGTGTCTCTCTTGTTTTATGCGTTTTCTGTTTTTATATTTCTGCAATATTTTATGTGTTCCATTGCTCTATAATATATAATTTTCTAACAACTAGTATCAGAGCCCAAGGTCTATTTGGCTAATAAACTCGCAGGAGAGAAGGGTTCCTGGTTCGAGTGGGAACAATGGCGAAATATGGTAGGTTTAGGGTCGAAAAATTTAATGGCCAAAACTACCAGCTGTGGAAGATGCAGATGGAAGATTATTTATACCAGAGAGATATGTACCAACCATCAAGTAGAAAGACAAAGAAGCCAACGAGTATGACAAACATAGAATGGGATATTCTAGATAGAAAAGCACTTGGAACAATACGGCTGTGCCTAGAGACGTCGGTAACGTTTAATATTTCAAAGGAAATGACAACAGAGGGTTTAATGTAGACATTGGCCAAACTATATGAAAAACCCTCAGCCTCAAATAAGGTATTTCTTATGAAGCATTTATTTAATATGAAGATGTCAGAAGGTGGATCTGTTGTTGATCATTTAAATGAGTTTAATACAGTTACCAGTCAGTTAAGTTCTGTAGGGGTAACTTTTGATGATGAAGTTAGGGCCCTGTTATTTCTGTGCTCATTTCCAGAAATTTGGAATGGTTTAGTTATGGCCATTAGTAACTTTGTCTCTGGATCTAGTACTTTAAAGTTTGATGATGTTTTCGGTGCAATCCTTAGCGAGGAAATGCGATGGAAAAGCTCCGGTGGGACATCAGGTAATGCTTTGACTGCAAAGACTAGGGGAAGAAAAATGGAAAGAGCAAAGAGCCCTGGATATCGCATTAAGTTAAGAAAAGGCAGATCCAAGTCCAGATCGGGGATAGTGTGCTGGAAATGTGGGAAGAAAGGACACCTGAAGAAAGACTGCAAGTCTCTAAAGGGAAAAGAAGGAGATGCGCAGCAAGAAACTAATCATGAAGTGAATGTAACATGTCATGTGTTGCAAGATGCTTTGATTCTTTCATTATAAAATATTATTGATGTCTGGGTGGTAGATTTAGGGGCCTCATTCCATGCCACCATTAATAGGAAACATTTTTATGATTATGTTCAAGGAGATTTTTGACAGGTTCAATTGGGTGATGATAAACCCTGTAAAATCATTGGAATGGGTACAATTTTCATAAAACGGCAAAATGGAAATTAGTGGCTATTGAAGGAGTTAAGGCATGTTCCAGATCTGAAGAAAAATCTGATTTCAACAGGGTAGTTGGGAGGTGAAGGTTGCGTAACTACTTTCACAGATAAAACCTGGAAGGTCACTAAAGGATCCCTAGTAATAGAGAAAGGAGGAAAGGATGGTACATTGTATTTATGCAATGGTATTTCTAATTTTGTTAATGCTTTAACCTCTACAGGAGAAGATATGCATTGTGGCATCATAGGCTTGGGCACATGAGTGAGAACGGGATGCAGATTCTTCACTCAAGAAATTTGTTGCCAGGTTTGAAGCATGCTGATTTAAAATTCTGTGAGAATTGTGTTTATGGAAAACAGAAGATTGTCAGATTCCTTAGAGTTGGGAAAGAAAAGAAGAGCGAAAAATTAGAGCTTGTACATAGAGATGTATGGGGACCTGCCCAGGTATCATCTCTTGGTGGCTTTCATTATTATATTACTTTTATTGATCATGCATCCAGAAAAACCTGGATTTATTGTATTCGAAATAAATCTGATGTATTTGATACTTTCAAGAAATGGAACGCTTTAGTTGAAAATGAGACAAGAAAAAGGTTGAAGTGACTCAGTTCAGACAATGGAGGTGAATATTGTAGCAAAGAGTTTGATAGATACCGTTCAAAGAATGGAATTCGTAGAGAGAAGACAATTCCAGGAACACCACAAGAAAATGGTGTGTCAGAAAATATGAATAGGACAATCATGGAGCATGCAAGGTGCATGAGATTGCATGTAGGATTGCCTTTACAATTTTGGGTAGATGTTGTAAATACTGCTATTTATCTAATAAACAGAGGACCTTCAAATTCCTTGGATGGTGGTATTCTAGAGGAGGCATGGACAGGTAAAAAGGTAAACTACTTTTTTTTAAAAACTTTTGGTTGTGAAGCCTTTGTTCACATTAATAAAGAAAATAGAACAAAGCTTGAGGCAAAATCAAAGAAATGTACCTTTATTGGATATGGCGTTAATGATTTTGGTTATCGCTTTTATGATTATGAAAAACACAAAATCATTACGAGCAGGGATGTCATATTCAATGAAAAGGTTTGGTATAAGGATCAGTTGCAGGAAAAGAAGTAGGAAAAAGAAAACAGAGAAGACAAAGTGCTTGACGAGATCACAAGAAAAGTGATGGTGCCTGAAAATCATAATGATCAATAGATAGGACAACAACCACAACAGCAAAAAGCACCTCAAACACCTAAAAGTGGTGTTAGAAGATCTACCAGGATAAGTAAACCCCCTAAACGATACTCTCCTTCATTATATTATGTATTGTTGACTGATTCTCGTGAACCAGAATGTTATGAAGAAGCAGTGCAGGTAAAAACTAGGAAGAAGTGGGAGCAAGCCATGAAAGAAGAGATGGACTCCTTAGCACATAACCATACATGGGACTTAGTCAGGTTTCCTGCAGGTAAAACAACATTGCAAAATAAATGGGTTTACAGGTTGAAGGAAGAAGATGGATGTAGAAAAAGGTATAAAGCTAGAATTGTGGTGAAAGGGTTTGCACAGAAAAAGGGTATAGAATTTGATGAGATATTTTCTCTTGTTGTTAAAATGACTTCAATCATAACTATTTTAAGTCTAGTAGTAGCTGAAGATTTGCATCTTGAGCAGTTAGATGTAAATACAACATTTCTCCATGGTGATTTGGAGGAAGAGATATATATGCAGCAGCCACAAGGATATGAGGTAAAAGGGAAGGAGAAATTAGTGTGCAAGTTGAAGAAGAGCTTGTATGGCTTAAAACAGGATCCAAGGCAGTGGTATCTAAAATTTGATAGTTATATGTCTAAACAAGGTTATACTAGATGTCACTCTGACCATTGTGCTTATCTCAAAAGGCAAAATGATGGCAGCTATATTATATTGTTATTATATGTAGATGACATGCTTGTTGCAGGTTCTAACATGCAGGAAATAAATGTGCTCAAAAGAAATTGGCAAACTATTTGCAATGAAAGGATTTAGTGCTGCAAAACATATCCTTGGTATGAGAATAACTAGATACAGGAAGAATCGCAAATTAACATTGTCTCAAAGTGAGTACATAGAAAAGGTGTTGAAAAGGTTTAATATGCAGAATGCAAAACCAGTTAGTATACCTTTGGCTATCCATTACAAATTAAGTAAGGAGGAGTGTCCCAAGACTCAGGAACAAATGGCTCATATGTCTAAAATTCCATATGCATCAGCAGTTGGAAGCTTAATGTATGCAATGGTCTACACAAGGCCTAATATTGCACATGCAGTGGGAGTTGTAAGCAGGTACATGAACAATCCAGGGAAAAAACATTGGATGGCAGTGAAGTGGATTCTTAATTATTTGAGAGGTACCACAAATCAAGCATTATGCTTTGGTGGTTCAAACATTGTTCTACAAGGATATGTTGATGAAGATATGGCGGGTGATAGAGATAACAAGAGAAGCACAACATGGTATGTGTTTACTGTAGGTGGAATAGCTGCCAGTTGGGTCTCAAGTTGTTGCACTTTCAACAATAGAAGCAAAGTATGTTGCGTTATAGAGGCTAGTAAAGAAATGATTTGGTTACAAAGGTTTCTGGATGAGTTGGGTAAGAAGCAGGAGTTGGGAAAGTTATATAGTGACAGCTATAGTGCCATACATCTTACAAAGAACTCTGCATTTCATTCCAAGACTAAACATATACAGCTCAAGTACCATTTCATATGGTCAGCGTTGGAAGATGGATAGTTGAAGCTGGAAAAGATACACACTAGCCAGAATCCTGCAGATATGTTAACAAAAGTTGTAACCAGGGAGAAACTGAGAATTTGCTCAGTTTCAATTGGTCTTCAAGTATGATGAAGAAGATGAGAAACAGCCAGGTCCAAAGTGGAGTAAATGTCCAGCAAATGAAGAAATGGTGGAGTTGTTATAATCAGTCTCCAAGTGGGAGATTGTTGGGTGTGGAGCCTGATTATCTTTTGTATTCAAAGGTATCGTCGCATTGGACCCCAGTTCGTAATGGGGTGGCAATGCCACCCGTAAAGTATTCATTGTAGGGGAGGTCCAAGGGGGGTGGTTGTGACCTTTAGGAGGCCCCCCCCCCCCGCAAAACCCACATGGCGGGAGGTCGGGGTGCAACCCGAAGCTAGAATAGATGTAAAAATAACCTTGTAAATGTTGTAATTTCGTAGTCAATCTGGGTCATTCATGAGGTGGAGATCTGATGGAGAAAGTTATGTTTAATTTAGGGTTTTTCCCTAAAGGGAAACCCCATATAATATGGGGAATTGTATTGCGTCTATGTAGATCTGTATTCTGAGTGAGGAAGAGAGAGGAGATTGAGAGCGAAGAGGGAATTATAGTGGATCTATTGTAGGTTGTATCTCTTCAGTTTGTTGGATAATATGAAAAGAATGATTGGTTGTTTCTCTGTGGACGTAGTCCAAACTAGGTGAACCACGTATATCTGTGTCTCTCTTGTTTTATGTGTTTTCTGTGTTTATATTTCTACAATATTTTATGTGTTCCATTGCTCTGTAATATATAATTTTCTAACACAACACTTATTTACATGATGAAAAAAAACCACAAACCAAACGAACAAGAAAATACTATGTACATAGCATAGGGAATAGCCCCAGATCATCATTGAAAATAATGTTTCAAGTATTGCCCATTAATAGGGAGAGAGTCAATCTTCTTGCCTAGTAATTGTAGAAGATATGTGCGTTGGCCAAAATTTTTGTTAATAGTGAATGGGCCAATCCATATGGATTGCTACTTGGTGTGTTTTCCTTTCTCCCCATGAGCTTTTTCCCACTTCAAGACTAAGTCACCGACACTAAAGTTATTCTTAGCTGCAGACTTATTTCGAACCACATCTTGATACGACTTTGGTGAAGGGAAATTTTTATTTTTATTTCAACCTTTCTTATTTTAGATTGTGAATAGTGTCCATCCTATGTTGAACTAATAAAAATGGCTTGCTCTAGGATTCTTGCAAAAGTTGGAGGGCAGGAAAGTAGATGTTAGGAGGAAGGATGGCTTCTTTTCCATACACTAGGAAGTAAGGGGACATGTTCAGAGAGGGATTTGGAATGACTCGGTCAACCCATAAGGAATTTACCAAAGTGGAGTGCCAGTTCCTTTGTTTAGAGAAGATGGTCTTCTTGATGATACATATAAGGTTCTTATTTGTAGACTCAACAAGACCATTTCCATACGGATAGTATTTATCTGAATGTTTCAATATAATTCCATTTTCTAATGCAAAATCATATAATTTTAACGATGAAAAATATGTCGCATTATAAAAAACAAGTGAAGTTGGAATGTCAAACCTAGAAATGATATTCTGCTTAAGGAATTTGATGACTCCCTGACATTCACCTATTTAAGTGGAACTACTTTTGTCCACCGCATGAAGAAATCTGTAGCAGTGAGAATGTAGCAGTGTTTCTTTGACGAATGTAGAAATATTTCTCCAATGACATCAAAGCCCCACTATTTAAATGATTCTTCCACTACGATAGGATGCAATGGTGTGGTTGACTTCTTGATTTGGTCAGCACGCCTTTGATAGACTGGACACTTATAGGCATGGGCATGAGCATCTTTGAATAATGCAGGCCAATAGAAATGGACCCACATAACTTTATGCATAGTTGTATTACCTGCGATGTGTTCCCCAGCTGGTCTGTCATGGAGATCGTGCAGTACTTTATATAAACCATGCACTTCTAGGCACCTGAGAAACACTCTGTTATGATGCTTTATAAAAAGAACCCCATGCATCAACTGATAAGATAATTATTTTGTCCTAAATTCCCTCTTGTGTTGTGCAGATAATTTGGAGGGAATGGTGTCTTGAACAAGGTGGTGCACATCTGTGTACCAAGATTTCGTGATGGTAGTGGGGGAAGCTCTCTCAACATTATACATTTCACTTCCCTGCTCCCATTTGGAAGGATATTCTTCTTTTACGTCTACTATTTCTGATGATATCCATCACAGTCCATGGCTTTTGATTTTATGAACGAGCTTGAACTCTAAATTGTACTCTAGTCATTAAGTTCGCTCTTCTCTCACCCATCTCTTATTGAACAAACAATGATCAGACTGTTTGGTGCGAAACAAAGATGATGCAATGATTATTTAAGAGATAGGGTCAGAAGTGCTTCAACGCCTTGTAGATTACATAAGCTTTTTTGTTGATGGTGGGGTAGTTAAGTTCAGGTCCTTGAAGGCTAGCGCTCATGAAAGATATTGGACACTCATTGTTTTGATCATCCTTTTGTGTAATCACAACGATGAGAGAAGTAACAGGAGCGAAAGTGTAGAGCATAAAATATTTGCTAAAATATGGGTTGTACAAAGCAGCTGCTTCTGTAATGGCTTGCTTAATACATGAGAACACATCGTTTTCCCTTTTGTCCCATTTGTAAATTTCATCCTTCTTTACCATCCCCTATATTGGCTTCACGATCGGATCATAATTAGAGATGAACTTGCAGAGAAAGTTGATTTTCCCCAGGAAGGACTACATAGATTTCTTGTTCACGGGGAAGGGAATCTTCGTAATTTCTTTGACCCTATCCATGTATAATTTAATCCAAATTATGGAAATAATATGGCCCAAGATTTTACCCTCGGACACTACGAAAATGCTCTTTTTTGGATTAAGGGATATCCCGTGCTTACAACATCGCTTGAATATTTTCTTTAGATGGCATATGTGGTCAGATCTCTTCTTGTAAAACACCTTGACATCGTCAAGATATACCACTACAATCTGTCCAACCAGTATATGGAATGCAATGTCCATGGCACATTGAAATTTTGCACCAACATTAATCAACCCAAATGGCATTCTCTTGAACGTGAACATACCCCACTTCATGTGAAATGTTGTTTTCAATTTATCATACTCTGAGACTAGAACCTGGTCGTAGCCAGAATATCCATCCAACAAAGAAAACATCTTTGACCTTGATATTGTTTGTAGTATTAATTCCATAGATGGTACAGGGTAATTTTCTTTGTTTGAGGTGCAGTTCAAGTTGTGGAAAGTAACATATAAGTGTATTTGTCCCAGACTTCTTTCTCATAGGGACCAAGTTCAATATTGAGTAGGATGTCACAATTGTTATATGATCCGAGCATCCAATAGTTTCCTCAACTCCTTTTGAATCAGAGGCTCAAGCATCATATGTACCTTCCACTGCTTTTGTTGGAATGACTCGGCCCCTTTTTTTTATTGGGATCACATGCTAGATTATCTGTATGTCATGAGTTTTGAGCTCATCATACGCCCATGCGAATACATATTAGTACTTCTTGAATAAGCATATAAAATCTTGTCTCTCCTACGGTCTACATCAAGTACCAAGATTAACAAACTTTGGATCATTGTTTGTTCCAAGATTTATTTGTTCATGCGACAATGTTGGACTGTGCATTTTCGCATTGACTAGCCCTCAAAAGTGGTTTTCAAGTCATACAAATTTTCCAATGATACCATGCCCTTCATCACGGGGTTCTCTTTGTTCACGCAAGATGAGTCCCGCAATTGTTTCTCACACTCGTCCTTGTTGATAGCTGCATCCTTGAATACGTCAATGTTCTCCATAAAGTGAAGTATTTTTTGGTCATCATCGAAAATGTGTAAATTAGTGATATTGTCAAGGACTAATGGTTTCTAAATAATTTCTACAGAAAAATTGTCCCTAAGAAGTGATAACCTAACAACAACATTTTCCAATGCATCTACAACTCTGTTTTGTATTCTAGGAACAAAAATAATATTGAAAGCTTGTAAATGTGAAATCAAACACCATACCTCTTGTTGGTAACTTTTGAGATAATGTGACACACAATATATAGTATCATGTACATGTCATACAACAATTTCTAAGTCACCCATTGTTTTGAGGACTAGAACATTGAGGTCAATGGATCTTTGCAAACCCAAAATGAGTGCTTCATAGTTTGCGATGATGTTCATGCACTCGAATTCCAAGCAGTTGGAGATCATATGTTTCCTCTTTCATGGGTCTAGTAAAACACAACCAGTTCTAGAGCCCTCCTGTGTTTTGGAACCATCAAAATATAATTTCCAAACATTATATGTATAAGGACTATTTACTACACTAGTACTAATATTACTACAACTACTAACTATACAAATTTCATTTGCATCAGTTGGACCAGGAAGGAGTTCCAACTATGTGTCTGGTGGAATTGGGGATGGCTTAGCAAGATAGTACACCATATCAGTTTACAAGAAGCAATTTCCAACGATAAGATTTATGAAATACATTAGGTCAATATTACCATCGAAGGGAGTAATAGTGTGTTTCATGTACTTCTCTGAGTTCACCTGGATCTTATTATTTCTACCCTTCTATGGAAGCCATAAACATGACCAGTCCATAGGAAAATACCCCTGTAGCTTGTTGGACCAATCCCTGCTCAACAATACACTATATACTTCTGGGATTTCCACAATTACTATATTTATACATTGATGAACTAGGTGATCAAATGATGAGATAATAAGAACATTTCTAAGTTCACCAATTGCATGGACAAGGGTCTTATATAGTTGAATGATATGTGCATCTATTTTATCCCATTTTGTGTTGATTTTCTTTACGACAGATAATGGAATTACATTCACTGATGCACCTGAATCAACTAAGCAATTGTGTACATTATAATTGAAATTTTCAAATGTTAACGGAAACTGAGGGCAGAGTGTGTTTGAATCCATCATTAAAGCATTAAGTACATATTCAAGGGGACCATAGGACTTACCAGATCCCTTCTGTAAAGAAGCACCATTACCTGAGGAGGACTATCCGGTTGTGCATAGGAGAATGTCCCACTGTTTGCAATCTTCATCAGTTAAAAAAGTGAAGTATTCGCACAGGCTTTCTTCATCTCTTAAAATATGTTGTAATTGAGTGTAGGAGAGATTGTTAATGTGTCTGGAGGAGAAACTTGGCTTGCGACTTCTAGAGTGAAGGACTTGCTTTCACTGCTTGCAGAAGTACTTTTTTTTTTTTAACTATATTTCCAGACTTGCTCAGAGTGTTTTGCATTGAGTTTACGGGTGGACTAATATTCCTTAAAAAATTCTCTTTCAATTTCTGCTTCGTCAACTCTTCTTTGCTGGTCGGACCTTGGCTTCTCAAATTATACCAATTTTTCTACTTCTATCTCGGGCCATCACTCAGTGGCTACTTTTCGGTGATGCTCTTTTCAGCTGTGAGTATGCAATTGAATGTGTTCACTGCATGCCCTATGCTTGGAGTTTCTTCGGTTGGATCTGCTTCTTCCTTTTCTTCCTCAGGCTCGGTCTACTCATAAGAAAGTATTATTTCAATAAAATGCGTAGAAAGAGCATTCATGTTTTAGTTCCATTGTGGGCATGTCTTTTCTGAATGGTATTCTTGACGAAATGAATAGTACTGGTCCATGTCTATACTCTCAACATTGTACACAACATTTGCGATTTTCACAGACTTGACTGATTGGTTACCGTTGTTATCGAAGTTGGTAGTCCTTCTGAGAAAGTTGAACTTGGGAGGCTTTCTGATCACGGTGGTCTCTCTTGACCTTTGTTTCAATTCTTCCCACTCATTTGGTAGAGTCTTGATGGTGCGATTCAAGATCTCAAGATCGATAGCTTCTTTCTCCTTGTCCTTGTTTATGGAGGCTTGAGACTTTTTACCCGTGTCTTTGGAGTCTCTAGCTCGTTCATCATCTATAATGACCCCAATCGCATGAAATTCCTCTTCAACTATGATTGCCTCTTCATAGTTTTTTGCAAGAGTTTCTTTCGCATTTCTCTTCACGAACTGCGCAATGCTTGTTGACAAGGCAGATGTGTAGTAATTGATTGTAATGGAGTCGTGGAGTTTTTTATTTGTTTCAAATTTATTCAAAATATGGTTAAACCTCTGATTAAAATATTTCACCTTTTCTTTGTGCTCCATATTAGGATTTCCTAACTCTTTCAACAACATGGTAGGGTTTTTTCATCAACAATTTTTTCAAGAAAAATCTTCTTAAACCCCTTCTAATTCAAAGGAAGACTATGATACCATACAGTAGATATGCCATCTAAGGTGCACAAAAAAAGTTTTCATGCAACATCATTGTAAGATAGCTCTATAATTTGTAGATGTAGGTAGAAGTTTTCCATATGGTCCTTTGCTTCCATTGCTTTGTTAGGGTCGTACTTCGTCAAAATCTTCTCCAAATGTCTTGGCATCCTATGTAGAATACTCGGTATCGCAAGTGGTCCCATAGACATCTAATCCAGATCTTCGTATGCCATATCTTCGTCATTTTCCTCCTCCTCTTTGTCAAAATCTGATGGCTCTTCTTCTTCTTCTTCTTCACCACCTGACCCGTAGAAAGAGTTGTCTGAGAGTACAATGTTATCTCCATCACCATCATTGTATGGTGGAGGTTTTTCTAACTTCTCAGTATTTTCCACAAAATCCTCTAATTCTTCAAGGGTGGTGAAAACCAAATATTCAATCGTAGAAACCATTATCCTGGTAGGGGTGGTTGGGTTTTTCTTTGGAAAGTAAGGAAGGTTGTGTACTCCCAGAATTAATCCAATATCCTTTGCAAATTTACGGGTTATAAAATGGATGGCCTGTATCTGATCATAAGAGATCTCACAAGTTTATACAAGCTCGAGCTGAGAAGATTCACCAACTTCTGGAATGTGAGCAGGGGAGATCATGGGAATGTTACTGCCTCGGCCTGAAGATGTAATATTGGATTTGGTGATGTTATCCACCATAAAAACCTAGTTTCCCTCCTTATAGCACCAAAAATGTTGACGGTGTTGGACCCGCCAATATTCAAGGGGTCTCCCCGATATGTGGTCCCAATAAAAGCTCACATCTTTTGGGATAGGAACCCCATCCAAAATATGGCCCGATTGTCGAATTATTAAAGATTTGTCTTGAATCTAATTGTCAGAAAGACAGAGGAGTGCAATGGTGCCTTTTAGAAGCAAGAATGTGTGTTTGATGAGTGTTCGTTTGTAGGTGTCTCAAAGTTCTTCTACCGTGGAGGGAAAGAGCAAAGTGAGCCTCTAAGAGAGAGGTAATAGTACCACCCTCATAGAGACACACACAACCAGGAAGGATCTGTTTAACATCTAGCTGAATAGTCCACAAGGGACGCGACAGTCATTACAACTAATCAAAGAGAAAAATTTGTCTAGTATCCTGTAGAATAGTCCACAAGGATGGGACAATGGTAACAACCATTATAGCACATTCTTAATAACATAAGTACTAAAATAACTGAAATAGTTCAACTACTTTAGCACAGATGGAAGTAAACATGAAATACAAACGTCCACAAAATAGTCTTACAAATATTCATAATCCATGCATGAAGAACGTGTTGGCCATGAAGGCTTATGTTATTAATTAAAAGTCCCAAGACACATGTAATTCAGCCTCTTCGAGGGGGAAACCTCCTTTATATTACACAAATGAACAATTCTTGGATGATACAAATGAATAAACCTCCCTTCTAGATATAAGAGTATAAGGGGTCAAAATATAATCAAGCCAACATAACAGTGATAACATAAGGGCACAACAATAACAATAGTGGGTTTCTATGGGGCACACTAATAACAATATGGGGACAATAGGGGCACAATAATAACAATAAGGGCTACAATGACAATAGTAATGGGGGAATGACTAGTATTATAGGGACCTAACATGCCCCTCTCCTTTTGAAAATCATTTTCCTCGATGCTTGAATAGTTTTGGATGTTTCTGTATAAAATTCTCATCCTCCCATGTGGAATCTTCAGCGGATAAGCTCTTCCACTTGATGAGATACTCCAAAATTTATCGATTATGTAACTGTCTAGTTCTTGTTTCTGTGACTACTTCCGGTTCCAATATGATTTTTCCTTCCTCGTCAAGTTCTGGCAATATTGTTTGAACCGGGAGCTTGTCACCTATAACCTTCTTTAAACGTGAAACATGGAAAACTGGGTGCACTTGGTAAGATGCAGGAAGCTCCAATTTGTATGCCATAGTACCAATCTTTTGCAACACCTTGTACAGACCATAATACTTTGGTGATAATTTATTATGCTTCATAGCTTGCTTGAGAGAAATTTGTTTATATGGTTGTAGTCGTAGGAATACCTAGTCACCTACATCAAAACTTCTTTCGCTACGATGTTGATCTGCCTGTTGTCTCATTTTATTCTGTGCTAATGTGAGGTTATCCTTTAAGAGCTGGAGAACTTGTTGTTGATGTTTGATGTGATTTTCCACTACTTGAACCTTAGAATTTTCTCTTAAATATGATGTGATGGATGGTGGATGATATCCATAAAGTGCCATAAATGGGGTCATTTTTGTTGCAGTATGGAAGGAAGTGTTATACCACCATTCAGCCAGAGGAAACCATTTGACCCATTGTGTCTATTATCAGATACAAAGCAACAAAGATATCCTTCCAAACATTTGTTTACTATCTTAGTTTTCCCATCAGATTGAGGATGATAAGATGAGCTATGAGCTAACTGAGTACCAAGTCAAGAAAATAATTCTGTCCAAAAATTTCCATCCCAAAAAACTTCCTTCTTAACCCGGTGGTAAGTTTTTAAAATTCCTGAGTGCCCTCCTAAGGGAGAAGGGTGAAATTCCATAAGAATATTTTGTTTGAGTTGGGAATTCTTACATAGGTATAAGAGATCTTTGTACCATAACGAATCATTTTTCCAGCTAAATGTATCAGATGTACAGGGATCTTGTTGTAACTTTTGAATGAGTGCCCACACTTCTTCGTCATTCTTCCATTCATCCCTTGCTTCATTTATCCAATCTGGTTGGACAATATAAATGGCACATAGTAATGCTTCCACATCCTCATCCCTTCTTAGAGTGCATTTACCACAACATTTTGTTTCCCTTTTTTGTAGATGATTTCAAAGTCATAACCCAACATCTTTGTGACCCATTTTTGTTTCTCTCAGAGGATAATCTTTGTTCTAAAAAGTATTTAAGACTATCATGATCCATTTTTACCTTCAAGTGTCTTCCCAATAGGTAGGGTCACCATTTCTTAAGTGCATGTAGTATTTCCAACATTTCCTTCGCATAAATGGCTTTGTCTAAATAATTTCCTTTGATTGGATGACTTTCAAAAGAAATGGGTCTTTCATCTTGCATTAAAACAACACCAATTCCATTTCTTGAAGCATCACATTCCATAATAAAGGTTTTTGTGAAGTCTGGCATAGCTAACACTGGTGCTTGGCACATTGCCTCTTTAAGATGTTCAAACGCCTTTGTTGATTCTGGAGTCCATGAAAATGCATCTTTCTTCAATAATGTTGTTAGAGGTGCTACTACTCTCCCATAATTCTTAACAAACTTGTGATAATACCTTGTAAACCGAAGAAATCCTCGCAGATGCTTTATGGATGTGGGGATTTTTCATTCCTTAATGGCTTTAATTTTTCTAGGGTCTACCTTAACACCTTTATGAGATAGAATATGACCCAGATATTCCTCCTCTTGTACTCCAAAGAAACATTTGGAGCTTTTTGCATATAATTGTTTCTCCTCCA
>APFE030778613.1:2401-27447 GCA_000404065.3 Pinus taeda | reverse complement strand
CTCGATCACAGTGTTGGCATTTCACGATCTGTTGTTGTTGTTGCTGTGGAAGAGGAGCAGAGTCTGGAATAGCTGAAGCTGAACTGTCATGAGGAGCAGGTGAACTGTAATAAATGAAACCAGCACTCTGAAACTGAATGGGTTTGGCATAGTCTGGAATATGAAAGGACAAGTCCTTGTCATATCCAAGACCAGTTCTGTGCTTGTTGTGGACAAGCTATTTCCAAGGTCTGATGATGGGCTTGGGAAGTGCAAACTGAGTTTCTGCATCTATATGTACAACAGCTGCTTTGTTTGAATGAATAGGAACATTATTGACTTGTTGTTTATGGGAGTCTGTTTCAATCTTCTGAACAGAAACAGGTTCAGAAAGATGACTCCATTGCTGTAGTTCTTCTTGCTGCAGCTTTGTGTCAAGCTGCAAAAACTCAATATTCTCATGTGCAGTTTGCAGAGAGGTTTGGATGTCAAAGAGAGTTTCTTTGTTAAATTTGACCATCTCATTAGTGGAATGAATTAGTATATTCAATAAGTTTAATGCATCTTCAAGTCTAGCTATTTTTCTTCAATGTCACTACAACTGAGGCAACAACAATAGAAAAATAATATTGTACTCTTACTACAAGATCTTATAAGGGCTTGTCAAGTGGCAACAATGTCGCGAAAATGGTTGATGGAGGAGGACCTGAGTAAGCTGGATGTTACCAAGTTAAACTACAATAAAAAGACTGCTTCATGCCATCTCTGACCGCTTCGATTTACCTGTGAAGGAAGGAGACCTTTCATGCACAAAAGCTCCTTAAATGCTGACTCAGAATAAGAGAATAAACAGCCCTTGTCCCAACGCAAATAATATTAGTCAAAACGTAATATTAGTCAGACAACGTTTGCATTTAACATATACACCAATAATTGCAATAGAACAACCATTCATAACCCACATAAAAATGAAATATGCCTTGCATTTCTATGAATCAACGACTTGCCTTCACGCCAAAATAACTACCAGTTCTGACTTTAAAATACAGACAATTGGCAACACTAGTTCACATCATGATATCACCACGCTCTGCAATGCCGAATTCAACAAGGAGGCGGCCCAGAAATTTCATTAGAAGTTCGAGTCCGAATGACACCGCTCATTACATATCAAAAAATGTTTAACGGTGACATATCAAACAACGTACTCTTTCAATGACGGCCGAACCAGGCGACCCGTGAACAGCCAACCGTGTTCGAATTGGTGACCCGCGACCAGTGAACGGTGATAGGGTTCGGTCAAAGGGTGACCTGTGAATAACGCTTTTAAAAAGACTTCACCAGCATTAGAACCAGTCTCCTGTTATCAACGCTTTCAAAGAGGGCCCAATAGGGTTCGAACCGATGACCTTCTACGGATATGCTTCCCCGCACTCGTGACCTGGGAACTACAAGATTTGGCGGTGGCTCAGATTGGAGGCAGACCACAAATACCGTAAGATTATCAATAGTCTTACATTTTAATGCCACTTATTCCTATCACTGCCTACAAGGAAGGACTGTATAATCAGAGTTCTGGGCCTCTAATGACCGATTTTCTCTGCTGGAAGAGGGGCAAAATAGCATTCTTATACCCTGGATGAGTTCTGTTGGCAAGAGAGACGGGTTTGCTTTGGTTGGTGGGCCGAAATCACTCATATAAATTGTTGGGCATGCACTCTGTGGATAGCTGTGTTAATAGGCTAAAATGTTCAATCTCCTTAGCTTCATATAGGCCGTGACTTACCCCTGCACTTGCTGGACACAATACTCATTGGTGATTGAAACATGGAAAGATTATATTGCATCAGCTAAGTCAACCTATCAGTCCAGGAAACAAGTATAGTGTGCGAAGTTAACGCACTGCAAGTGGATCAATAACCTTCAATTTTGCAATGACTGAGTTAAGAAGTGGAACAAAAGAAGTGCAGAAAGGAGAAATTCAAAAAACTGTCTCGGCCAGAGATCTCACTTTTGGGGATAGTGTTGACGGTGAGGATATATGCTTGGAAGGTCTGCAACAAGAATTGGAGGACTGCCAAGGCGATTGTGTAGAGATTGTTTTGATATGGTTGGAAGAACAGAGATGAACGTATCAATTCTCAAAAGCTGCTAGTGAGATGCTAACCAAAACACTTCTTCGTTGATATGTAATAAGACTTCATGCACACAATTTTAGCCGGAATTCCTTCGCTGGCCTGAAATAGAGTTGTATGGTGAAACCCCTTTATTTCAAAAACAAAAACAAAATATAACCAAATGAAAGGTTCCGTCTTTCCAGTCTTGAGCGCGACGTAAGGCTGAAAGGCGATGTGCGCAGAGAGTTTTGGTGCCGAGAAAGTGAACCAACCAAAACTCCTCCCCACAGAAGAGCCTCCTCACGATGAATCCATGCCACCGGCAGTCTTTGTCGTACGCTTCTATGAATAATCCTTGCTGGTATTCATACTTTAGTTGGTGCCAAGGTGGTCATATTCAGAGAAGGCCGACTAAACACCGTTTCAAATAGCGTATTTAATACAACGATTCCAAAACATGACTTGAATAGTCGCTACAACAAATGTCGAACCATACTGCCCCATTGTTGGTCCTCACAACTGCCTGTAGGAATAGCACGAAAATAGTAAAATCGTAAAAGTCTGTAATAGTGAATAGGATTTCTGAGAAGTGGGCAGTCCAGCCGGCAGGAATATGCACCAGAGGAATGGCAGATAGAGGTCAGGTAACGTTTATCTGACAAACTAGGACGTGTCAAAGTGCTCAAGTAATGTTTAACTGATACAAAATTTCATAATGGAAACGCTGGACGTGCAGGAGTGCTCAGGTTGTCATTCATTTGAAATGCATTAACAAGATAGTGATTCATTTGAAACAACGACAGCCATGTGTACAAATACTCAAAGTAGCGAACGTATTTCAGGCAGCATGAAAAACAGTTATGTTACCAGTAGCATGTCGATTCAACAGCGGCAATTCTTCTGCCTTCTGCTCTGGATCAAGTAACCATTCACCAAATTAATTCTTCAGAGGACAGAGGCATGTTTTAAAACGCATACAATATGAAATCCATGTCAGGACAGAGGAAGTGCATTATGTCAGGGCAGATACGTTATGGCAGAGGCACTCCAGGTAATGAAGGCTAGCCCAGCGCTATTCAAGGCAACTTAGACCAGTTGCTCAAGGAAAACAGGCAACACATCATGGCTCTGATACCATGTTAAAGAGACATGGACAACGAGAAAGAATAGGAAAGATAAAGCATGCATTACATTTTTTATTAACAATAGATGTACATTTATAGTACAATATGGTGACCGTTGAGATTCACATCCCAAGGTCCCTTGGACTGCTTAGTCTCTTTAGCTTCCACACTAACCCATTTAGGATTTGGTGTCCAACAGAGCCAATGATTCTCCCTATCTATTAATTTCTCATTTTTTAGAGTGTAATTATAAAATATACTTAAACTTAAAGGATAAGCGGTCTCATCAAGAGTCAGCCTACCATGATCATAAGGTTATAACAAGATGACATTACCAATACAGCATATCAAAACATGATAATGGCTTGAGATTGTATTTATCAAAAGACAAGGGGTCTCATTAAGATACAATTTGTTCAATTAAGTTATAATCAAATGAATGGAATTGTCAATTTTGGTCACTAAACCAAGACATTGTCCTTTAAGTGATAAAAGAATGGATTTTTGAAAAAAAAGAATTATGTCAAAAAATAAATGGAAATAAGTATAAAAATATGAGCTTATCTTTAAAAATTGTATTCTAACCTAGGTGGGATAGTGAATCATTGTTGGTTAAAAGGTAATCCTAGCAAGGCTATAAATGCCTACTGGTAGGAAAGGCTCTATGTGTGACAACCGAGTATACCAAAAACTGATCTGTGAAGAGCCTCCCTGTTTTTATCTTTAAAACCAAGTAATGATTGATGTAGACAAAGTAGATTTCTTATGTTAGAGGATAATCAAAGGATGATAGTTAATTGGATGTTGTTTAAATATTCAAAGAGAAGTATGAGTTATATTATATTTCATGTAATTTTTATTTTCCAAACCATCTTTATTTTGGAAGTTTTTAGAAATTTCAAAAAACTCTCAGAGATAACTGGTTCTTCCAAGTGAATTTCCAATTGTTGTGTTATTCAACAACCCCCATTTGTTAATGGTAGTAGTCAAGATTACATTAATAAATGGGGACCCTTTTTCCAAAAAAAAAGTTTAGCATTTAGGCATTTTCTTATTAAATTTTGGAATAAAATAAGATATCAATCAAACACCTTTTTAAAAGCTATTAAATGTCTACCTTTCCCACATATCGCATAATCAAGCGTGATTGAAAGTCGTGATAATCCACCAAATCTAGTGAAAAGTGATCAAAAGAGGACTTCATGCTTTAATACTTCTAAAGTAGTACGTTTCTTATATAAACTAAGTCCTAAGGCATTTATTATTAAAACTAAGGCCTGCGTCACATATTTCTATTTTTAGAAAGCGTGCCTTAATGAGTTACCTTAAAATGTGTGAGATGCGAAATTATGATAACAACATTTCCCTTATCGCATCACATTTCAGACATTTAGAAGAACACCCTAAAATTACCATTGGTCAAGATTGTGAAATACAATTGAGACCTAAACCCACTCCCAAGATACATCCAAAACAAGTATTTAGGTTTGTTGCTTAATAAAAGGGGCTTTACACAAGAAAACCTAACAAATGAGCTATGTTTTGGAAACAATAGTAAGTGGCCCACATCTCGCATCTTGCAGAAAACAAAAGAAATAATAAGGAAAGCATACAAACATAATGCGATAATGCGATCTGCGATATTTCATCACAAATCACAAAATCAACATTTTCGCAATTTAAAGTCTCACCACCCTAGAAGCTTTCTTCCCGAATTATGATGTAGACATTAATGAGCACTAAAGCTAAGAGATAATGAACCATTAGTGGGAATATAGTGGAGGTTAATGGCATTTATGTGTGAAAATCCATTCAACATGATACGATATCTTCTCACTTGTGTTCAAATAAAAATCCTTTCTTATCACCTTTTCAAGTTATCGATATTATTCCATCTTACATTGATTCTTATCTCTGTATATTTGACTGCTGTTGTTTTTCTCCACTTTTAGGAAAAATCCACAACAGGAGTCTCTCGGGGCAATGGTAAAGAAGGGTGAGGCAATTGTGTCTAAGAAATTAGAAATGACTCCTTTATTCATAGATACCACATGCAGTAGAGAATGATGGACCTCTACATGGGAAACCATGTATGATTTATTAGAAGAAGAGGAACCAAGACCTCTAGAAACAAAGGTCACAGCTGATGATCATGTTTCCTTAGATGCCACCATTTTTGAAATGGCATGCTCATTTCTACATCACATAGTCGTGTGCCCAAAGATAATTGCTTATACAAATATGGCCAAGTGGATTATTGACCAGGCTGACATCTCAGACAGAGAATTTAAGAATAGGAGCCAAGAGGTTATGGGATCTTTTTAGCCAGATAACCTACGACTTATGTACCACATATCAAAGCCACAAGCCATCTACAACAAATAGTTCCTTGAGAAGTTTGCCAAAGGGAACGAGTTCTCATAAGATGCAAAAGTTGTGGAGCAAAAGTTGCAAAAATATGACCAGAAGGATTTTATTCATATATGGATGTGAACATTACAAAAGGGAACCTTACAAAAGGTAATCTATTTCCTCATATAGAATGATGCAGCATTTAGTAGGTATGAGTTAGCCGTAGCATAACAAATCTACATCAAAACTTACAGTCACCTATATTGATCTGGCCACTTTAGGTTCACACCATCGTCAAGCACTGATGCATAGGCTTCTCGAATCACCTAAAGACTTTGAACTCGGCTCGTGTTGTAATCAGATCAGATAGTATGTCCACAGATGTAGAGCAGGAGCAAAATTCGACTCAGACTTCTTGATTCTAAGACTCTCAATTTCTGAATGCCCCTTCCTCCTTTCAATTCTAGTATTTATAATCTCTTAGTAGGTAAACCAGTTGAAATTTTTACCGGAAACCTGCGACAGGAGGAATCTCCTTTTGGTATGAATATCACGTAGGAAATCATATCCAAAGGACTAATAGTAAGGAGAAAAATAAAAGATTCAGGCAAGTGGGTACTACCACCTATTATCTCGTCCCTTAAATGCAGTGCCATGTGGGGACCGAATCTGACACTATCTAAATAACAAGATCATCTGATCAATAGACATGACAGCTGGAATCTAGGACATCGGCTCACAATAATTATATAGTGGATATTTTAAATAAAACCCACAAAAAGTAAAATAATATCAATAGACAAGATGGCCAGAATCTAGGACATCGGCTTATTATAATTACAAAGTGGATATTTTAAACAAAAACCCACGAAAACTAAAAATGTACATGATATCTAATGAGTGATCATATACATCAATCACTATTATATTGCCATTCTTCTGCATCAGCGTATGCTCTTTCGGTTTCGTCCAGCTCTAATAATTGTTCTATGTCAGGAGCAAATATATCATTTGGCAAGGAATCATCAAGCCATGGAGGTGCTACTTCCAAAATACAGCAAAAAAATGGAAAATGGAATACATTTGCTGGTCTCGTCTTGGGATCTGTAGAAATTTCTCCACGGAAGCTGATCTTCAAACTAAATGATGGTTCATATTGCTGTCTATCCTGTAGGACTACTTCTGTTTCAGTATGAAGAAATTCAAACTCTATAGTGTAGTCATATCGAGCAGCAATATGAATTTCCCAAATTAAAGTGTTAATGGTTTCCCAAAAATTAAAATTACAAATATGCTCACTCCTAGGCATATACTTAAACATAAACAACCTAAACCAGGGACTCCACCAGTTATTAACACTATCTAACTGTGTTGCATATGCAATGGCTCTAACATAACCATGTATTCTAGCCCTCTGATGGATGGAGAAATAATCTTGCAATGTCCAGTCTGTATGTTGGACAAAACCAAAATAGACAGGAACTGGTCCTCTAGACAGTGAATAATAGACACACCAAGGCCTATATAGATAAGGTAACTCACTATTATAGGCTATCATGCTAGAATCTGAATCAAACCATATCTACAAAATGATTTGGATGACTTCTACTGGTAATGATTTGACTCTTAAAACAAAACAATCCCAACAAAATTCATATTTACATTGACTACAGATCGAGATTGAGCAAATTTTTCACTGACAGACACTAGACTAGACTGGACTTTTACTCGAAGAACTTTCTCCTTTGTACATGGGTTAGAACTTCTTGATGTCTTTGATTTCTGGAGCTCCTTCCCTTGTCAACATGTCTGCTAAGTAGTTTTCTTCACCTGATTTATAGACGATGTCAAAATCAAATCCTTCTAGCCAGAGAGCCCATCTTAGAATCCTGGTATTTCCTTGTTCTAACAATTTTTTGTTGGAAAAAATACCTTTCATGTGCTTCAGATCAGTTCTAACCAAAAACCTGACACTCTTCAAGAACAATCTGAATCTTTGGATTCCCCTTTTGACAACAAGTATTTCTTTGTGGGAGGATGGATACTTGACTTCTGTGTCGTCAAAAGTACCAGAGGCATATGCACAAACAAGTTCTTCTTTCCATGTTTCTGTAACAACGTTGCAACCCATGTATGATCAGATGCATCTGTTTCAAGAATGAATGGGAGATTAGTGACAGGCAATCTTAACTTGGGAAGTTCTCTGATTTTGCCTTTTATGTTCCTTACTGTTGTAGTCATTTCATTGGACCATTCGATTTTTTCTTTCGCAGTCTTTTCTGCAAAATCGTAGTATCTTCAGATTTCTTTTCGTAGAATTTTCGGATGTAATTCAAGCAACCCAAAAATCTCTGAAGCATCTTTTCATCAAGGAGAATATCAGGGAACTTTAAAAGATGGAGAAGGACATGAGGCTGAAGCTCTATATGGCCCTGTTCTATATGCAATCCTAAATAGTTTATTCTGACTTTTCCAATTTGAAACTTTTCTTCTGAGTCAGATAGAACTAAACCATGCTTGTATACCATTTCATAAAAGTTTTCTAAATGCATCTTGTGAGTATTTACATCCTTGTTGAACACAAGCAAATCATCAATATATACAATTACATATTCTACCCCTCCAAAAATATCTTCCATCCTTTTTTGAAATTCAGACGGAGCATTATTTAATCCAAATGGCATGATTTTCCATTGGCATTGGCCATGGGGGACCAGGAAGGCGGTTTTATACCTGTCTTCTAGAATAATGCCAATTTGCCAAAACCCACTCTTAAGATCGAATTCACTGAAAACATTGGCATTAGCTATTTTAGCAAGCAATAATTCTTTATTGGGAAGAGGATACCTGATAGGCATGAGAGCCTCATTCAATATTTTGTAATTAATTACCAACCTCTTCTTGCCACGTTTTTGCTCACTATGTTTGTTGACATGGAAATCTGGACAGGCCCATGGGCTTTTGCAAGGTTCGATCAAAATTTGTTCAAGCAGTTGTTGAATTTCTTGTTTGCACAAGGCTTTTCCAGTAGGTGACATATGGTTAGCACTTGCTTTCTGTGCTTTAGGAACATACCCTTCTTTATAAGGTAATGCTACAAAATATTTCTCTCTCATCCAGAAAGCATCTGGCCTGCTTGCTGTGCAATCTTGGTGTATCTTATTTGAGATCGCCTACAATGCCTTTTGCCCATGTATTTCTGCATGCTTGACAATTTTTTGAATTTTTGTAAGATTATGCATAGTGTCCTGCAACTTATCTTCTTCACTGGGCTTGACCTTAAGCTGGTACTCATTTTTTGCAGGAATCATAATAGCTCCCTCATTAGTAGTAAATGTAATAGAGGCTTTGCCAAAGGTAACTGGAAGGAATCTTTTCAAAAAATCTTGTCCTAACAAGACATCTGAGCCTGTATCAGAACTGTACAATGTAACATAAGTCTGTACATGATTCAAATAGACTGGGAAATCAGGAGATATATATTTAATCTCCATTAATTCTTTATTTCAGCTTTGAAGGACAGTTTAGTAGGCTGCCAATAATAAGAAGGAATTGCACCAAACTTGCAGCAACTACACATAGCTCCAGAATCAATTTGTGCATCTAAAGTGTATTCCTTTATGTTTGGAAATTTTATTTTCAGAGGGATTACCACTTCATCTCCTATTCCCATGATGTTTACCAAATCTACTTCCTTAGATTTCATGGGCATTTCTTCTGGAATATCCTTCATCAGAATTCTCGCCAATTTGGAATTAGCATCATCATATTCAGAAATAAGATTTTGAGGTTTAGTTGATAATTGCAACATTTCTGATCTTGTTAGATTAATAGATGATTCCAAACTGCTAATTTTTCTCTTGATAGTATTGATTTCATCCATACCTGTATCTTGAGAAGCTTCTGTAAAACTCAATGGTTTGAACATTGAATCAAACTCTCTTGCCACAAAATTCTCATCCTCAGTGACCCTTTTGGAAGGTAATTATTTTTCTAAACTCTCCAGCTTTTCTTTCAATCTTCTCCTCGTTGTTAACTGGGATGGTGCAAGTTGGGCTAGCTGTGTCTTTATGTCATTAATCTGATTCTGCAAATTATCTATTTTATTGAAGCAGAACATTTTAATGTCATCAATAAAAGTTTCATCAGATTCAAAGGAATCAGAATCCAACTTTATTTTGCCGATATTAAGTAGATCATCAATGTCTGCAGCAGAAGAATCATTGGATATTTCAAAATATTCTCCATCTGAATGGGATATGAGATCTCAATTCTATGGATTATGGACTGTAGTGAAAACATCCATAATCTTCAACTATTTCTTGTTCTTTTTCTCTTTGCATGTATTTTCATAATGGCCTTCTTCCCACATATAAAGCATGTTACTCTCTTAGAAGGCTTTTCTCTTTTCCTAAATACTGTCCTCTTCTTCTTGGAAAACTTAGAAGGATAGTATTTTTTCATCGGAGTATACTTATTTGCTCATTTGTAAGGTTCCCTTTTGTAATGTTCACATCCATATATGAATAAAATCATTCTGGTCATATTTCTGAAACTTTTGCTCCACAAATTTTGCATCTTATGAGAACTCGTTCCCTTTGGAAAAATTCTCAAGGAACTATTTGTTGTAGATGGCTTGTGGCTATGGTATGTGGTACATAAGTCGTAGGTTATCTCGCTAAAAAGATCCCATAACCTCTTGGCTTCTATTCTTAAATTCTCTATCTGAGATTTTGGCTTGATCAATAATCCACTTGGCCATATTTGTATAAGCGATTATCTTTGGGCACACGACTATGTGATGCAGAAATGAGCATGCCGTGTCATGCTCATGCAAGACAGATAAGTATACTCCGAGGAAAAAATACTATCCTTCTAATTTTTCCAAGAAGAAGAGGACAATATTTAGGAAAAGAGCAAAGCCTTCTAAGAGAGTAACTTGTTTTATATGTGGGAAAGAAGGCCATTATGCAAATACATGCAAAGAGAAAAAGAACAAGAAGTAGTTGAAGATTATGGATGTTTTCACTACAGTCCATAATCCAAAGAATTGGGATCTCATATCCCACTTAGATGGAGAATATTTTGAAATATCCAGTGATTCTTCTGCTTTAGACATTGATGATCTACTTAATATCAGCAAAATAAAGTTGGATTCTGATTCCTCTGACTCTGATGAAACTTTTATTGCTAACATTAAAATGTTCTGCTTCAATAAAACAGATAATTTGCAGAATCAAATTAATGACATAAAGACATAGCTAGCCCAGCTTGCACCATCCCAATTAATAGCCAAGAGAAGATTGAAAGAAAAGCTAGAGAGTTTAGAAAAACAATTACCTTCCAAAAGGGTCACTGAGGATGAGAATTTCATGGCAAGAGAGTTTGATTCAATATTCAAAGCATTGATTTTTACAGAAGCTTCTCAAGATATAGGTATGGATGAAATCAATACTATCAAGAGAAAAATTAGCAGTTTGGAATCATCTATTAATTTAATAAGATGAGAAATGTTGCAGTTATCAGCTAAACTTCAAAATCTTATTTCTGAATATGATGTTGCTAATTCCAAATTAGCGAGAATTGTGATGAAGGATATTCCTGAAGAAATTCCCATGAAATCTAAGGAAGTAGATTTGGTAAACATCATGGGAATAGGAGATAAAGTGGTAATCCCTCTAAAAATAAAATTGCCAAACATAAAGGAATACACTTTAGATGCACAAATGGATTCTGGAGCTATGTGTAGTTGCTGCAAGTTTGGTGCAATTCCTTCTTATTATTGGTAGCCTACTAAACTGTCCTTCAAAGCTGTAAATAAAGAATTAATGGAGATTAAATATATATCTCCTGATTTCCCAATCTATTTGAATCATGTATAGACTTATGTTACATTGTACAGTTCTGATACAGTCTCAGATGTCTTGTTAGGACAAGATTTTTTGAAAAGATTCCTTCCAGTTACCTTTGGAAAAGCCTCTATTACATTTAATACTAATGAGGGATCTATTATGATTCCTGCAAAGAATGAGTACTAGCTTAAGGTCAAGCCCAGTGAAGAAGATAATTTGCAGGACACTATGCATAATCTTACAAAAATTCAAAAAATTGTCAAGCATGCATAAATACATGGGCAAAAGGCATTGCAGGCGATCTCAGATAAGATACACCAAGATTGCACAACAGGCAGGCCAGATGCTTTCTGGACCAGAGAGAAATATTTTGTAGCATTACCTTATAAAGAAGGGTATGTTCCTAAAGCACAGAAAGAAAGTGCTAACCATATGTCGCCTACTGAACAAGCCTTGTGCAAACAAGAAATTCAACAAATGCTTGAACAAAATTTGATTGAACCTCCAAAAGCCCATGGGCCTATCCAGCTTTCTATGTCAACAAACATAGTGAGAAAAAATGTGGCAAGAAGAGGTTGGTAATTAATTACAAAATATTGAATGAGGCTCTCATGCCTATCAGGTATCCTCTTCCCAATAAAGAATTGTTGCTTGCTAAAATAGCTAATTCCAATGTTTTCAGCAAATTCGATCTTAAAAGTGGGTTTTGGCAAATTGGCATTATTCCAGAAGACAGGTATAAAACCACCTTCATGGTCCCCCATGGCCAATACCAATGGACAGTCATGCCATTTGGATTAAAGAATGCTTCGTCTGAATTTCAAAAAAGGATGGAAGATATTTTTGGAGAGGTAGAATATGTAATTGTATATATTTATGATTTGCTTGTGTTTAGCAAGGATGTAAATACTCACAAGATGCATTTAGAAAACTTTTATGAAATGGTATACAAGCATGGTTTAGTTCTATCTGACTCAGAAGAAAATTTTCAAATTGGAAAAGTCAGAATAGACTATTTAGGATTGCATATAGAACAGGGTCATATAGAGCTTCAGCCTCATGTCCTTCTCCATCTTTTAAAGTTCCCTGATATTCTCCTTGATGAAAAGATGCTTCAGATACTTTTAGGTTGCTTGAATTACATCCGACAATTCTATGAAAAGCAATCTGAAGATACTAAGATTTTGCAGAAAAGACTGAGGAAAGAAAAAATCGAATGGTCCAATGAAATGACTACAGAAGTAAGGAACATAAAAAGAAAAATCAGAGAACTTCCCAAGTTAAGACTGCCTGTCACTAATTTCCCATTCATTCTTGAAACAAATGCATCTGATCATACATGGGGTGCAGTGTTGTTACAGAAACATGGAAAGAAGGAACTTTTTTGTGCATATGCCTCTGGTACTTTTGATGACACAGAAGTCAAGTATCCATCCTCCCACGAAGAAATACTTGCTGTCAAAAGGGGAATCCAAAGATTCAGATTGTTCTTGAAGAGTGTTAGGTTTTTGGTTAGAACTGATCTGAAGCACATGAAAGGTATTTTGTCCAAAAAAAAATTGTTAGAACAAGGAAATACCGGGATTCTAAGATGGGCTCTCTGGCTAGAAGGATTTGATTTTGACATCGTCTATAAATCAGGTGCAGAAAAGTACTTAGTAGACATGTTGACAAGGGAAGGAGCTCCAGAAATCAAAGACATCAAGATGTTTAGACCGCTGTACAAAGGAGAAAGTTCTTTGAGTAAAAGTCCAGTCCAGTCTAGTGTCTGTCAGTCAAAAATTTTCTCAATCTCGATCTGCAGTCAATGTAAATATGAATTATGTTGGGATTTTTTTGTTTTAAGAGTCAAATCATTACCAGTAGAAGTCATCCAAATCATTTTGAAAATGTGGTTTGATTCAGAGTCTAGCATGATAACCTATAATAGTGAGTTACCTTATAGATATAGGCCTTGGTGTGTCTATTATTCACTGTCTAGAGGACCAGTTCCTATCTATTTTGGGTTCGTCCAACATACAGACTGGACATGGCAAGATTATTTCTCCATCCATCAGAGGGCTAGAATACATGGTTATGTTAGAGTCATTGCATATGAAAGACAGTTAGATAGTGCTAATAACTGGTGGAGTCCCTGGTTTAGGTTGTTTATGTTTAAGTATATGCCTAGAAGTGAGCATATTTGTAATTTTAATTTCTGGCAAACCATTAACACTTTAATTTGGGAAATTCATATTGCTGCTCGATATGACTACACTATAGAGTTTGAATTTCTTCATACTGAAACAGAAGTAGTCCTACAGGATAGAAAACAAGATGAACCATCATTCATTTTGAAGGTTAGCTTCCATGGAGAAATTTCTACAGATCCCAGGATGAGACTAGCAAATTTATTCCATTTTCAATTTTTTTGCTGTTTTTTGGAAGTAGCACCTCCATGGCTTGATGATTCCTTGCCAAATGATATATTTGCTCCTGACATACAACAATTATTAGAGATGGACGAAGCCTAAAGAGCATACGCTAATGCAGAAGAATGACAATATAATAGTGATTGATGTATATGATCACTCATCAGATATCACATACATTTTTGGTTTTCGTGGGTTTTCTTTAAAATATCCACTTTGTAATTACAATAAGTCGATGCCCTAGATTCAGGCCATCTTTTCTATTGATCATATTTTAGTTTTTCATGGGTTTTATTTAAAATATCCACTATGTAATTATTGTGAGCCAATGTCCTAGATTTCGGCCGTCATGTCTATTGACCAGATGATCTTGTTATTTAGATAGTGTCAAATTCGGTCCCCACATGGTACCGCCTTTAAGGGACGAGATAACAGGTGGTAGTACCCACTTGCCTGAATCTTTTATTTTGCTCCTTACTGTTAGTCCTTTGGATATGATTTCCTACGTGATATTCATACCAAAAGGATATTCCTCTTGTCACAGGTTTCCGGTAAAAATTTCAACCGGTTTACCTACTAAGAGATTATAAATACTAGAATTGAAAAGAGGAGGGGGCATTCAGAAATTGAGAGTCTTGGAGTCAAGAAGTCTGAGTCGAATTTTTCTCCTGCTCTGCATCTGTGGACATACTGTCTCATATTCTTGCAACATGAGCCGAGTTCAAAGTCTTTAGGTGATTCGAGAAGCCTGCACATCAGTGCTTGACGCTGGTGTGAACCTAAAGTGGCCGGATCAGTATAGGTGACTGTAAGTTTTGATCTTTTAGACTTAGCCTGCTCGCATGCCAGGTAGCCTGTAGATTTTTTATGCTATGACTAACTCATATCTACTAAATGCTACAGTAGTCTATCTAAGGAAAAATATTACCTTTTGTAAGGTTCCCTTTTGCAATGAAAATTCTCCCATACTATGTTCCAAACAAATTGAAGGATAAAGGGATAACCTATCAAACAACTAGTGAGGGTGGGCTAAGCAAAGGATTAAAGGAAGAGAAAAAGGCCATTTGGCCTACTTTTCCATTTTAGTGCATGCATTCAAGAAGAGATCATGCAATCTCTAAAATTACTTAAATTCCCAGGAAGGCAGTATCACCCTAATGACACTTCCAAAGACTTCACTACAATGGTGAAAGTGAAGGTATTTAATAATGAGGAAGACACATTTGATGATATCTTGCTATAGAAAGAGACATTCACAGAGGTGAAGCACATGTCATCCCTAATTTTTGACCCAGAAGAGCTTGAAGCCTTTCATGAATATAGAGAAAGGAGATTGCTAAAGGTCCCATTGGACCAATTACTGATTGAACCAATAAGGGAGACAACTCACAGCATAAGCTTAGAAGAAAGCTCCAGAGAAAATTCTAAAGATAATTCCTAGGAAAAGTCCCAAGATAATTCTACCAGGGAGTCAAATAAATCAGAGAAACAGTCACAAAATGTGGGAAGAAAAAGTAAGGAGTTAGAAAAAGATACATCTGAATCTATAGAAAAGACAGTCAAGCAAACCTCAGGTAAAAAACAGGCTTAAATTCATTCCACCTCCACCTAGACAATAAAACCCCTGGTGATTGATTTAGAAAAGGAATGGGATCATTTTAATAAAAATATCCATACAAAGAGACAAGAACCTGAGCCATAGACTCCAAAACACAAAACAATTCAAGAAATTACAATAGAAAAAATTGTAAGTACTCAAGAGGTAGAGCACATTCCTGCCACTCCTACCTCTGAAATTGTTTTGAGAATTGAGGAGATTCCTCCTATAGATGTGTTTTATAGCCCAACCCACAAAGATGCTGTAAAAATGAAGAGAAAGAAGATAAATTTGGATGCTACTGCTGCTACTACTTCTGATAATGAATCGATGGATACTGTCTGGAAACACTCACCCATCAACCCGTTTGACAACCTTACTAAATTGTCTTAGTTTGCAAGACCCTACATTACAACGACTATTGATAAATAAACAAAGGTACAAATGTTTCTCATAGAAAAGGAAAATAAAATTCTATTGTTGGAAAAGCAGTTAGAGCAAGAAAAATCTAACCAACAAGCGGAATTGCAAATAGTCAAGCTCTAGAAAGAATTCGAGTAGATGCAAATAAAACATCAAGCTAGTTTAGTAGAAAAGGAAGCATAGATACAAGCATTAACATATAAATATAAGGAGAGTCCAAATATTGATCAATTTATAATTGAACACTTGGCCTTAACTCCTAGCTAATGCACCAAAAGGAAATTCTATGCCAAAAGGTCTCATAGTTGAGTCCTTATTGTGAGACTAGTGACAAGTTAATGAGTCAAGTCGTTGACATGAGACTCGAATATGATGAAGTCTTGAAAATATCTTCTGACTTCATCACCTGGCAGAATTCAGAGGATGGGAGGAAAGCTTATTTTCCTATATTGGAGGAGTCACATAAAGAAATTTTATTTGCAGACTCAGATTATCGGCTTAGACAACCAGACAAGGAAACAAAAATCAAAGCAGTAGCAACAAACACTGTTATTGAAAACATTAATGAAAATTTACACAACGCGAACCTGGTGGTAGAGACTGTACCAAGTTTTCTTCTGAATGTCAAACAACTTGAACAATAGTGAAGGCAAGCAAAAGGAAGAAAATAGGAAGCAATTAGGTAAATGACCAGGTTAAATTGGGAAACATACTAGTAATAGTTAGTTAAACCTTACAGCCAGTCGATGACCCTACGATGCCTATCCTCTTCCATGGAGAAAATGGTGCTAGCACTAACTGATGTGGTGTTTAGTAGGTAGTTGAAATCTATGATCAGCCGACCGACACAACTCAAACTCATGACAGACATCTGTGATCTCAAAGATCAAATGCAAAGGAGTTAGTCAAGATTTTTTATTTCTATTTTTGTTTTGTTTTGCACAATTTGAGGAAGGTCATTTAAACCTCCTCAACTAATTTTGTTATAATCTATTATTAGGATTTATAGTTTAGTATTAACCCCTCTCATGTCGTTAGAGAGGGATCCATAAATTCTATCAGAAATAATCTTCAAAACATGCACTTCTGTCCCTTTGAGGAAGTTCTGGAGGAATGAATGGAACAAGAATTATTTTCATCTCATCTAGCATCTTCTACTGAAATTGCACTTTTTTACTCTTAGACAGTGTTGGATTGATTTGTAGTAGGTCAATATTGTTGAAACACATGAGCAAAACTTATTACAAATGGTACTTTTATCTTGTGATTTTGTTTTGTTTATGTATTAAGAAATACATTTTCTTCAAATTGCTTATGTATGAAGGTTTAAATCTTGGTTAGGATTATTTCAATTTTGTATGGTGATGGCCTAAATTTTATGCTAAATATATGAATAATTTATTATGCAATATATCTTTCAAAATTGTTTCAGCTAACTATTTATCTGAAACGATTATTGTTAAAATGATTTCACTTCTTATTGCATTTGAATGATCTATATTACCAATTTCTTTAGTACATTATTGTAGATTGCATGTTTCAATTTTATTCTTGGGTATAGTCATAGCTAGATAATGTTTAAATTAGGGTATATTCATGTGATTATTAGTTTAGGTTAGATTACTTTTATCTTAAACATTTTTTTGAACTGTCCTATATCACCCCATTAGCAATATCATAATTTATAATGGGAAACTGGTCCCATTACTCCCAGTTGGAGCCACTACACCAAATGGAAAAGGATCTTCCAACCAAGGTCGAAACTGGGTTGTTTTCCTCCAATGTTGTAAGAAACGATATTCGAGGCTTCAATAGATTCATATTGGTAGGGGGTTAAAAATGTGATTTTCAAAGGTATTTTCCAATATATAGTCAAATTAAGAGTATTGTTTAGTATGTCATGAACACGCGTGATATGTTAGAGGTTCATTGATTGAATCCCCCATGCTCCAGCCTCGAACATTGAGTTTTCAATTGAGTTAACACATCCCTTGGCAAAATCACAACCTCAAACAATAAATTTAAGTCTTTTCTATGACATTTTAGTGGGCTCAATGATGGGAGACATTGCGATGATTATTGAATTTCTAGATCTCAATTTGCCTTCGCCTAACTACTCAAGACTTGGTCTCTCATGGAAATGGATTATTCTCTGCTATGCTACATAGACTCCTGCAAACCTATAGGCCTTCCATGTGAGAAAACCTCAATATATACAGACTCCACAATATGTTATTCACTAACAACAACAAAGAAAAATGCCTTTAAGCTTAGAAATTGTGCTTTTACACTAGTTTTGAAAGAAAAGGTATTTGGAGTAGACCATCCAACTGACACCAAGGGTTTTATTGTTCATTCTAGAGGATGAATAGAGTTAGAGAAATTCTTGAGGAAAATCTATTTTGACATCGAACATGTGTTGCTCTTTTATGTAAAAGGTGGACACATTGATCTTTTGTGTAACAAATAGACACATTACCATATCATGTGGGATATGTATGAATGCTCGGGTTATGTAGAGGTAGGGTACAAACAACAAAAAAAATCCCAAAACATCAATTAAAATAGTAAATTATATTAATTAAATCAAAACAGTCATTTTACTTAGCATAAATCTACACATATAGCTCCATTGTCCTTAAGTAATATACGTCAATCAATTTATGAAACACGCAAACACATATCATGAGGAAGGGCAAGAGTAGGTAAATCAACATCAAGATCGGTAAGTCAAGCTAAACTTGGAAATTTGTTTGATGATTTTAAAACAAATTTTTTAGCAATCTAACCAAACAAGTAGAAATGTTAAGAATGCAAGATTAAGAAAAAGACAATGTTGATATTTGTGCTATCCATGCATAATCACACTATGTTAAACATTTTCCATCATTACCAAGGTTGAAGGAAGTTCACCAGGAGGATAATTGAGCAAGTCAATTGTCAAGGTAGCTATGTTATGTAGATCCAAGAGGGACATGGAATCCTATTCAGCCTAATATGATACAAGAGCCTAGTTCAAAATTTCAAGCTTATGAACATCCATCTCAAATTAATTGGACCACACCCTTTCGTTTGCAACATTGGCCATCTCAAACCCAAAACCAATCTTTGCAATCAGTTTGGCAAGGAACTCATGGGAGCCATCCACAATATCGTCACTATTTTCCTCAATATCCTCCATACACAACTCCACGTTATCCTTACCATTCATCTCCACCACAACCACAACTCCAACCACATCCATCTCAAATATCCACTCACACTCAACTACCTATACCACCATTTCCAAACCCACACATTGAAGTAGCTCAACCCACTTACAATGCTGAGTTACAACACTTCCAAACATCTCCTCTTCAGATCAATGGTATTCACCATAGCTCGGGAAGAGTATTACAAGAAAGAGATTATCTTGATATCATTGAAGGACCACATCCAAAAGAATAAGATTCAAATGAGAAGACCACAAAATCATGGGTTGCACTTCATGAAGAGTAAACATCAAAATTAGAGATTGAGAGAGCCCCTTCATGGTTACTATCAAATCCTTCATGTATTCAAGAGAAAAATCAACAAAAAGAGGAAATTTGAAGGTCATTGTAGAAGAAGAAATGAAGAATGATCCAGATAAGCAAGAAATCCACGGACACCAAAGTTATATCGAGGTTTGGTTCCAGAAAATCAACAAGATGGAGCATCACTTTCTTCTTCAACTATGGTTGATCCTTTCAAAGTCACATCATTTGGTCTCTAAAATCCAGGTACATGTCAAAGCGTACATTTCAAGACTACACATCATTTTTTCTATCATATTGATATGCACATGGCTCCATTGGAAGTATTCTTATACTTGAAAGTGATTTTGTTTTTCAAGTAGGGTAAGATAAGAAAAAATGAAAAATAAGAGAAAATAAAAATATCAGGTGAAAACCTTCTTTGAGGCACCTAGAAAAAACTACTAGTTGAAAACCTCCTTGAGGTAGCTAGTAGGCCTAGAAGGAAAAGAAAAGAATAAAATATAAAATATATTTTCTCCATGTATCTCTTTGATGAATGCATGTACTCTCCAACATCTACAAGCAACAATAACAAGTTGGTACGAAAAAAAATGGTCAAACCTAGTCAAATGAAGTCAAATTTTGACTTTCTCCTCATTTTCTCAAATGCTCCAACAAGTCCAAGCCCATTCCAATCCATTATCCTCATCTATTTCTACCATCCACCCATCATTCGCAAGCTTTTCCTATTTTATTTGCTCTTTGTCCTAAAAAACTATAGGAGGGCTCTGTTTTACGACAGGAAACAAAAATGCATATAGCAGGAATTTGTTTTTTCCATAACTTGAAAACCATGCATCCATTTTCCAAGATGTTTTAGGGGGAGATGCATATGGATTATGGTAACATTATCAAGCAATTTTAATAACTTTTAGTGCAGATTTTCCAAGAAATTGACCTTCATCACCTTCAACCATTTTTAGTTTTTCTTGAGATCCATGCATCTCTTGACCAAATTTTGTTTATGAGGAGGTGCATAATGATGATGTCAACATGCTCAGAAAGTTTCAGGTCAATCCATTCTACCATTTGGGAGATATGGACAAAATAAGTCTGTTAGAGGAGGTTGTCCTCAATTACTACAGTAGTTTCTTGTAGTACTACAAGAAGTTCTAAAAATCTACAGGAAAGTCAGTCCATGGAAAATTTTTGATGTAGACCTATTTTGGGATAGGGAAAAATGACATTGACTTCACCACATCTCATCCAAAACCCATCATGACCATGTCACTCTATGGCCACACCTTTTGCTCATTCTAATATATATTTACCCTCCAATAGAGAAAGGACACAAACCTTCAAAAACAAAAAGGGGAGCTACAATAGCCTATTTTGAAGTAACAACAGGCTCCAAACCTAACCTTCAGCATTATGATTGAAATAGGAGAAGCATAACTATAGGCACAATGAATCTCCTCCAGAGCTCAGCAGCAATAGAGGAAGCCATCACCTGCACATCAACAAGAAGACAACCCATCAACAAAATAAGATCGGCAAAAAAGAAAAAAGCAGTCAAGAAGATGTACCTAAGTGATGAGAAGCACAACAACATCAACTCAACAACAGCATGCATGTCTCTCCAACAACCATTAGGTAGGTACATGTATGTAATATTCTTGACCTCTTCACTTGAGCATATTATAGTTAGAAATTTGTTGTCAATTCATGAGAGATGGGGTTTTATAAGTTGAGGATGGGTCAACAGTCTCAGTCACCTTCAAATAGTTAATTGCATCTCACTCCTTCACTCATGCAATGTGGAAAATTCAAATTATGAAGGGTGATGATTTCAAGGAATGAGGAAAATAGTTAAAAAATTAATTTTTTGTAAAGGCCAAGTCACCGCAGCACTCCAAGCCCTCCATCCACTTCATATTCATTATCTATCCATCATTCATCCATCCCATTTCATAATTTCAAGAAAAAACCCTATCTCACACTAAAAATTTCTTGAAAAAGGAAATAGAGCATCCTCTCCATTTTCACAAAGATACATCATTTCTCATCACTCCCATATATTTAGAAGTCTCTGAAAGATGAAGGAATGACTACTACGGGAAGGAAAAATGCTACTACAAGAAGGAAGAAATAAAAAATTGTTCGAAAACCCAAAATGACAGTGCCTAAGAGAGACCTAATAAAAATAGAGAAATCCAAGGCCATTAGGCAACCATCTAAGACATAAGGGAGAAGAAGAAGGCAACAAAGGGAAATGGGGCATCCACCATAAAAAAGAACTCAAACTACAGTGATGAAAATAGGCTTTCTAAGAGGTCTTTGATCTCTTTCTAGATTTTGTCCGGGGAATAAAAGATATTATAAAAATTAGAGAAAGGCATTAGAGTCAAATTGAGGGTCTGTCCAAGGCTCAGACTGTCATTTATGCTTGAAAATGGTTTTCTATAGTTTTAACAGGGTTTCTTGTAGATTTCTTGTAGTTTTGACAGGAATTACTACGCAATGTCCTAGTTCTCATCTAAATACATTTTGAAGGTTTTAGAGGTTTCCAAATGGTGAAACAAGGTAGTAGAAGGTTGATAAGGATGTGGAAGGCCTTGCCAAATTGAAGAATATTCAAGAACCATCTTGAATCAGGGGAAGAAAGCAAGCTAATGGTCTCAAGAAACAAGGTTTTTTATTTGCACACATATGTTTTGGGCTTGTCCTTGCAGAACTTACAGCCAAGATTCTTAATGCACAAGAGAGAGGTCACGAGGGCCATGAATGAGGCAAATGAGGTCACTAAGTTGCTCAGAGGATGAGCAACACTTTCAGCAGGGGGTTTGATCGGCCTCTAAATTAGACATAAATTAAGGCTCGTGTCTCTAAATTAAACATAAATTGAGGCATATGACCATCCTTCAGCAAATTAAAGCTCTCTTTTACATTAGATAATGTATTTTTAACTTTAATATACTCATTAGGAATATTTATGAATAATTGCATATTTGTGCCTATTATTAATTTTTATTTAATATTATGAGAATATTGGGCAAATTATGAAGATTTGGGGGAGGAGATCATTTACTGACTTGCTCCCTACTATAGGCAGATCACTATTAAATAATAAATCAACAAGATGTTGTGGTATTATGGCACAGATTGTGGAACTCCAATGATTGAGAAAATCTAGGAATGTGTTCCTTGCCATTTAATGCAAATTTCTAGTATTGAGAACGAGATCCACTAATCAAGGGATTTTGGTGGGAAAGCTTCCTCCATTCATGGGGAATGTTTCCTAATAATTTTTTACAAGTATGAAGTTGAAATTTCCTCTAGGGATAGATTTTCATTACTGTTCTTATGGAGAGAACTCATATTTTTGCAGTGCCATTGTATTTTCTTACAAGGATGTAATTGTATTAATGAAAATAATGAATATTGGTGTCATGTTCAGCTTATAAATATTGTTCTCCCCCATAGATATATTATTTTCCTTGGTATTTTCCATCCCAGGATCCCCATAGCCCTTTTATATCATTTTCTTTCCTTCTTTTCACTTCTTATTCACATGCATCTCTTGTTTTATTTCTTTCTATTTCTCCATTTTGTATCAATGATTTCTTCTTGTAGGATTGGGTTAAATGGTTGATGTAAGCTGTTTTTTAGGATCAAAATAATTGTTTCATCCTTGTGAAAGCTCTAGAAGGTCATAGTAATTATTGGTATACTTGGATTAAATTTCTTATTCCCAAATCTAGATTTCTAGAACTCCATTGTGGCAAAGAACAATACATTTCTACTATTTTTAGAGCATGCTAACGAGCTTCAATAAAGTTGGTTCCACTTGCATTAGATTAAAAAAACATTCTATTTGATAACAAAAATTACTCCACTGCATTATCACTTTATTAGGTTAGTCATTTCATAGATTTACTAGCTCACTAGTTCTCGAATTTCTAGATTTTCAGCTAGTCATTTTGTGCTATTTTTGAGCATGGGTTAACAAAGGTAATTTTGAGTGATTCCACTTGGAATGGGGACCTAAGACATCCTAGTCAATAAAAAAATGTGTCCTATCCATTTTGGATTTGATTTTCTTGGTCATTCGATGAATTATAATTTCATATAGTAAATCTGTAACATCCTGTAGTAAATAGGGATCCCATAAGAGAACTAGGAGATCCTGGAGGAGAACTATTACATCCTGTAGGAAATCCTATAACGGTCTGTTTTGAGTGTAATTGAGAAAAATCATCATTGAAGTTGGGTTAGGGCCATACTTGACCTCCAAGGCATCAAAATCGTTGTGCCCCTCTTGCTCCACACTTGTCTCCCCTACCAAAGCTCATGGAAAGATTAGCATTTGCATTTTTAAAGAAAAAAGATTTAAAAATTGAGTTCTTTTTTATTTACACATTCACACAGTAGTTAGTACTCTCTAGACCAGATCGCATGCTTAGTTAGTTTAAATCATCACATGTGATAAATAGGGTTAATCTAGGTTTCTTTTACATTTAGTTCATGATCTATATACAATTAGAAGAGGTTTCTTTCGTTATACTTTCTTTCTTGCAATAAGTTAAGGTTCCATTTCATTTTTTGCAATTATTTTAAGATTTGATTTCAGTACATGCACTCAATTATATGATGACAACAAAGGAAGGACACATTGTATGTTGCAAATATAGTGTCGATACCTCTTAAGTTTGTATGAAGCCTAGGTTAATAATTAAATTTGGTAGCTTTGGGAGTTGTAACATTCTTGTTGCAATACCGAGGCTCATCACAGTTTACCATAGAGCGATATTTATAAGTGACTTCAAATCACATTTTGAATTTTCTCCACACTTCTAACATGTGGTGAATTGTAGTCTAAGGCTTTATAGGACAAAGACATTGTGGAGTCGAAAGGTGGAACAACAGTCGACTTACAACATTACCATTGCTTGCATGGAACCCAAGCAACATCACTAACCATGTCTATAATCATATACATGCTTTTCTTGGGCATGGAAAAAACCACATTTATTATGTATTGTCCTAATGTGGATTCTGACCCAGTAGGGACATTGTCATCTTCTTCTTGGTCGACATTAGATGAACAAAAATTCGACATGGATCATTCAAAAACTGGAGGCGGTTGGTGTCAACTTTAGTTCTTTCAAATATCAAGCATTCCCAGACCCTTTTAGTAGGTTGGAATAGTAAACACTATGGAGTAAAATGCATAAGGGGAAAGCTCATGCTACTCTTCCACTTCCTCTCTTTTCTATTCAAGGATTTAACGTTGCTTCGATGTTTTGTAGGTGAGGCTGCAACTACAGTGGACATGATTGTAGAACCAACATAAGGGAGAATAGAAATGATGCAACCCTAATCATGGTGGAAAAGCTCATGGTATTAGAAATACACACAAAACCAATAATATGCTCACGAGTTTTTGGTATTTGAAGAGGCTGGGTGGGTGCTTTACAGTGCACCCTCGATGCAGTCCTTGCCTTGTTGCATACAATGGGACTCGTATAACATATTCTCTAATGTGACCTGACGTGACCTTAAAGTTTGACTATGAAACAATTATTTCGCAGATTTTTAAAAATATTAATTTCTTCCATATTTTTATTGCCTCTTTGGTGCTTTACAACTAAGTATGGGGTAGATCTCATGTAAACATGTAAATGTAAACATAAT
>APFE030778607.1:0-19503 GCA_000404065.3 Pinus taeda | reverse complement strand
CCCCTTATTGTTATTAGTACAACCCCCTTATTATATTGTTGTGCCCATGTAGTCCCCATATTGTTATTATTGTTCCCCATAGAAGCCCAATATTGTTATTATTGTGCCCTTACATTATTATTGTTACGTCGGCTCTGATTATATTATGACCCCTTAGACTCTTATATATAGAAAGGAGGTCTTGTCATTTGAATCATCCAAAACTTTTTCATTTGTGTAATGTAAAGGAGGTTGCCCCCTTGAAGAGGCTAAATTCTAAGGCGTTGATCTATCTTTTCTATCTTTTTATGAGTTGGTTTCCTAACATTAACTACAAAACAAATATTGATCCTTGTGTTCACCAAGTACATCAAGGACCCCACCAACTGCCTGAGGATGTTCTACATGCTCTTTCTCATTCATAGAATATATGGCTTTAATGAATACTATCACAAACTTGTCTAGATAAGGATGCAACACATTATTCATCAAACACATGAAAGTATATGGAGCATTAGTCAACCGAAAAGGAACCACAACAAACTCATAATGCACGTACCTGGTCCAGAAAGTAGTCTTGTAGATGTCCTCTTCTTTGATGTGTACCTGATGATATCCTAATCTCAAATCAATCTTCTATAACACTGCTTCTCCCTTCAATTGATTAAACAAATCATCTATCCTTGGAAATGGGTACCTGTTCTTGATCATCACCTTTCTCAACTATTTGTAATCAATACACAACTTGAGAGTACCATCCTTCTTCTTCATAGACAATACCAGTGCACCCCAAGGTGACACACTTGAACTAATGTATCCCTTATCAAGCATTTCCTTAAATTTTAACTTCAATTCCACAAACTCTAGAGTTCTCATCCTGTACAGTGCCTTCGATGTTGGTTTTTTTCCCAGTATCAAGTTGATAAAAAATTCGACTTCCCTATGAGACGATAAATTTGAAATATCTGCTGGAAACACATCTTAGAACTACCGCAAAACAAGATACCTCTTCAAGACTTCAACATATTCAACATCCTTCCCTTTGCCACTAGAAATATGAATTGAAAACAATACACATTCTTTCCTACTACTTCACTTTTCCTACATAGTTGTGACCATCCTCACTGATGTAGGCTTCTTCTTACCCTATAAGATTCTCTTCTCTCCATTATCATTCAAGCAATCAATAACTTTATCATAGTAATCCACCTTAGTTCTATGAATGTACATCCAATCCATACCTAACAACATATTATACGATCCCAGCAAAAGCACATTTAGATGCGATGTAGACATATTGTTCAGCTCAAATGCACAATATCTTACCCATTGATGAACTTTCTTCTCAGTACCTATAGCAAACTGCACCAACCACGACTCTGCATGCACTTCTTTATTCAAGAAAACTTATCCACTAGGCTAAGACTGATATAAATTAGTTCGATCTAGGGTCAATCAAAATAGAAATAACTTAATCAAAAATCTTACCTTCCACCTCAATAATAGATGCCTGATGATCAGTCTGCCTATTATCCAATGCTACATAAATCTGAGGAATATTGTGTCCAACATCCTCAACTTTCTGTGACTCTTGAGAATTGTATATTTGCGGTCTGCTACCCTGACGTTGTGGACAATCTCTCTTGCAATGATCCTTGCCATAAGTCCAACATTGTAAAGGCTTCCTAGCATCACCCTTGTTTCACTTCTTAGATTGAAATCCTTGTGATTTGTCGGTTGCATTGAACTTTTTGTACATTTCTGCATTCTCCTTGTCATTTATATTCTGAGGTTTTCCTCTCTCCTTAGCCTACTTTCCTTTATTATTCTCATTACCTTTCCAATCTTTCTTAGACTTATTCTTGTGCTTTGATTATTCATAATAGTGCCTCAATTTTTTGATGGATTCATCTAGAGATCTAGGATCATCAAACTCAATCCTATCTTTGAATGACACCAACAACCCATTAATGAATCTTTGAATCTTTTCTTTCTTCTCCTTAATATAAGGCACATATCTCAACAACTCCAAGAATATTCTACTATACTCCTCATGAGTCATAGATCCCATATTCAACTCATAAAATTCCTTTGACTTATCATTGTAGTACCTTTTAGATAGATACTTCTTCCTGAAAAGTCTCTCGAACTCACTCCAAGTCAACTCTTCTTCTCAAATGCCTCTGACATTCTTCACATTTTCCCACCAAATGTTTGTTTTTCCTTTAATAATAAAAGTAGTTATCCTAGCTTTCATATTTTCTGAATAATCATGCATTCCGAAAAACTTGTTCATCCCAAGCAACCAAGCTTCTACATATTGTGACTTATGCATTTCTCCATCAACTGTAGGAGGCTTTTATTTCTTAAACTCCTCTATAAAGTACTTATTCTCACTCCTCCTATATAAATGGTGGCAGTTATGATGATTTTGTCTCTCCGAACTAGAACTAGAATAAAACCCATAGTCATTACCCCTCCTATCGGGTGTATCCAAGAACCTACCATCTCTGTCTATGTCATCCCTGTCAAACCTATATCCTGATTGAGACCTACGGCCATATGCCCCATTGGTCCTTTCCTCCTGTCCATGAATGATCCTAAGTAGTCCCTATATATATAAATCTGATAGAGTCTGAAGGATGACTGCATTAACATTTGTTTTCTTTTCATGTGCCCTAGCAAGTCTTTCTTGTGACTGAATGAACTTGTCATTATCTTCCTTAAAAATTTTGATCTCTTCTTTCAAACTTCTCAATGTATTTGTTATGTCAAGGGAGTACTCATCACCATGTTATTCATTTGATCTATAGGGAGAATCACGTGAACTGTAGTCCACCATTTTTCTTGTCATCTTGATATTCTACTTCTTGTAAACATACCATGTCTAATAAACCAAATATAAATAGAATAACATGCCTCAATGAAGTTCAGAGGGGGCTATCTTATCTGCAAAATCAATCTGGATTAGCATAACATAACTATATATACAGAAATCAACATATCAATAATCTCAACATCAACATCATTAACCTCTACATGACGAAACAACTACAACAATGGTTATTCCAATGCATTCATAATGAACACATAGACAATTAACATGCATGCACGACAATCACATTCCTCCCATCTAGTCCAAGTGTTTGAACCTAGGAGCTCTGAGAGAAATTTGTAACCACCCTTCACACATTTACCTAGTTTCACGGCCTCTAGGGGTAAACATGAGACAAAGAGCTACTATGACATGACTTGACCTCCTAGATCAACTTAAGGAAGTGAGGTTGATAAACTGACCACATACTAACATCCTATAGGTGATATAAGTCACCCAGAGGTTGAACAACCACCCCATATGGCCAAACCCTAAGTTGGAACCCATTTTCTCTACCCTGGGCCCATAACTACACCCACAACAAGGCATGCATGCAGTTATAGGCCTCCAACTACATGCACAACACTGCTTCCATGCAGTTATACCCCGATTTATCTAGTTCTGAGCATGCGGTCCTGAGCTTAGTGCCACCTTTTTAGGCCTGCCTCCAGACCACTGCCCATAATTGCTTGAGAATTTCCAGAATCATATTTAACATGGTAACAAAGCTAAACATTCAATCCCAACTCAAAAACTTGATCTAGACTACCTAGATCATAACAAAAATTTCGTCAAACACATGGAAAACATGTAAGCTATAGGTCGTGAATGCATATTTCATCATAAAAATTTTAGATTCATCTGAGAGTTAGTGAGAAGTCCCTATTCCTTCTCCACATAGCTGAAACAACACTTATTAGTCCATACTTTCATCAACCAATCAATAGATCAACAATTCATAACTAGAGCCATAGAATATACACATCATATAAACAACATATAACCAGAAAATAACCAACATATAAACCATGACATCCTAGCCATAATATCACCAACACATTTCCAATAAATATACATGAACCACAATGGAATAATAGCTATTATTAACATATGAAATTACTCACCAGGTTAAGGACTTCCAAATCTCTTTTTCAACCAATCACGCCCACGCCATATTCCAGTCATGAATCTGGGATCTCATGGAATAAACTAAGACAAACCAAACCATATCTTCCATAGTCCAAACCACCGCAACCCTCAACTAGTGATTCCACCTCATGGAACACCAACCATATCGGTCTCTACCCAAGTTGTTCAGGGCTCTGGGAATTAGTAACTTAACCCACAAATTTCCAGGGCTCCATAGCATTTGTCCAACCTAGCTCTAGGGACTAGTAACTCAACCCACCAAGGGCTCCAAATCATTTGTCCCAACCTAGGGTCAAGGACTAGTAACTCAACCAAGTTGTTCTAGGGATTCTAGAGCATTTGTTCCAACCCACAACCATAAGGAATTATGAACTCGCTGCCATGATCTGATTCTTCATCTCGTTTTGACAATGAAACACATTGGTTGTTTCGAAATGGGTAGACAAATGTTTCTTGATGTGATTATTACCTATTTTTTTCTTAGAACCTAAAAACAATCAAGTGGAAAAAATCAAACAAAACCATGGATATCTGTGAAATGGAAAGGAAAGGCTAAAAACCACTGCCAATCTAGGAAATCCTCCATGCTAATGACATCTCAAAACCAAATGATCACATGCATATACCATGCATCCATAAATCAACAAGGTGAGCATACATGCAACCTATTACCTGGAAAGAAATCTGGGTATAGTTGTTGATGCTGTTTTCACCTTGCGCTTTCCTTCTTTACTTTGCCTTATTTTTCCAAATCCAAGTGAATGCTAAAGTGCTCCAAGCATGCTCCAAGAATGATTTTAGTGCGCAAGAGTATGAGAGAGTGAGAGAATTGAAGAGAGTTCCAAGCTAAAATTGACAAAAGGTTAACCAAAGAAAAGCTGAGAAATGATCCTTAGAAGCCTTTTTATTATTGAGGTCTCTAATTTCTTCATTTTCCTTCAATTTCCCTCTCATGCAAATATGTGACCCTTCATCAACCTTTTCTCCTATTTTCCTTTATTTCATAAATAAAATGTCAATTATTGTCTCTTTGCGTTTTCCAATTTCCATAGCCATTAATTAATGACCAATAATACCCATCACTATATTTTACCCAACATTCATCTTAGAATACATATTCTCCTCTATATAAATAAATAATCAACGTACTTATATATATATATTATATATATATATATATATATATATTATATATAATATATATATATAGTATATATATTATAATATTATATGGTTAACAATTAATTAATTTTATATTAAAAAATAAACACATCTAAAAAAACTTATAATCCAACTTAAATATCCCTAAACAATAATATATATCAAAAATGTTATTTAAATTAGAGAAAATTTAATCATACCACCAAAAATATATTGAAAAAATAAAAATAAAAATACAAAAATAATTAAAATGTTTTAAGAAAAAACAACTTTTGTTTCACGTATTTTATAATATATAGCTAAGTTATGTACACAATCACCTGGAGTTGATAAAAACACATTAGCTATGACAATGATTGAAGATTAAAAGATAGCAATGTTGTCATTAAAAACTAGGGAAAAGAAAACAACAAATTTCTCACATTTACATAGTTTTTGAATGTTTTCCCTTTAAAAATTGAAAATGAAGGACTTTCAAAAATTGAATATAAGGGTAAATGATATTCTAGAGAAGCAAAAGATAAATAGTTTTATCTATGCCATGGAAGCTGATATCAATGATATGAAAGCATATTGGAAGAGATGGAAGATTTGAAGAAAGACATGGAAGGTTTGAAGGAAGGTGGGACAAAGCTGCTACAAGAAAGGCCTCCTAATGATGAAAACGATCAATAAATGTCAAAAGAAGAGGATATACACCGGGAACCAACCTTAGAGAAAGAATAAATGAATCAGATCATATCTTGTATTGCAATGGTAGGAATTACCACTTCTCAAACTCTCAAGATAGAAGGACATATCAAGAAGAAGAAGGTTCAAGCAGTGAAATATCAGGAAGAAAAGTATCAAGAAACATCAAAAGAAAAGGATACTCACCAGGAACCAACCCCAGATAAAGAAGAAATGAATCCGACCATACCTTGTAATTCATTGGTTAGAATTACCACTCCTCAAACTATAAAGATAGAAGGACATATCAAGAAGAAAAATGTAATAGTGTTGATTGATTCGGGTAGTACCCATAATTTTATTCATTTTAAGATAGCCAATGAATTGAATTTCTTCCTATATCCAGTACCAGAGTGTCAGGGGACGATTATAAGTGGAGGAACCATAAATTTCTCTGTAAAGTGTCATAATATCAAGCTATCCATGGGAGAATATGTATTGAATAGCCTAATGCTTTCTGTTCCAATGGGTGGTACTGATGTTGTACTAGGAGTCCAATGGCTACAATCCTTGGGTACAATAGCTTTTAATTTTCAAGACATTTTCATGAAATTTTCTTCGGATGGAAAGGAAATTGAATTAAGGGGTATCACAGGGAAACCAGGAAAGATAATCAACTCTAACGGAAAGACAAAGCTTCTAAAAGAAGAACAACGAGGCGTAATTGCACAATTATGTTCGCTAATGGTTCCCACATTGAAATCATCTATTTCTCCATATCTCCAAAAAGTCTTGGACAAACATTCCAAGGTATTTGAGACTCCCAAAGGTCTCCCACGTATTCATGATCATGATCATGCTATTCATTTGATTCCAGAAAGTGTTTCTCCAAACATCAGGCCTTATAGATATCCATATGCCCAAAGGAGTGAAATTGAACATATGGTTGCAGAAATGGTAGAGGTTGGTATAATTATCCAACCAAATTCGATAAACAAAGCAAGAGATGAATGGAAGAATGGTGAAGCAAGGTGGGAACTCATTCAAAAGTTGCCGAAGATCCCAATTCCAACAATATTGCCAAAACTTGACAAGGAATGAAAAATCATATTGGAACCTAAAGCATTCACAAAACCAAGAAGTCAACAGATACGAAATCGATCAATTTCAGAGTATCTCATCAAGTGGAAGAACTTACCCACTGAAGATTCCACATGGGAGGACAATAATTTTATACAGAAGCATCAAGAACTACTCAAGCGTTGAGGGCCACACATTTTGAAGGAGAGGGGCATGTTAGGTCCCTATACTACTAGTGTAACCCCTTATTGTTATTAGTACAATCCCCTTATTATATTGTTGTGCCCATGTAGTCCCCATATTGTTATTATTGTTCCCCATAGAAGCCCACTATTGTTATTATTGTGCCCTTACATTATTATTGTTACGTCGGCTCTGATTATATTATGACCCCTTAGAATCTTATATATAGAAAGGAGGTCTTGTCATTTGAATCATCCAATAATTTTTCATTTGTGTAGTGTAAAGGAGGTTGCCCCCTCGAAGAGGTTGAATTATAAGGCGTTGATCTATCTTTTCTATCTTTTTATGAGTCGGTTTCCTAACATTAACTACAAAACAAATATTGACCCTTGTGTTCACCAAGTACATCAAGGACCCCACCAACTACCTGAGGATGTTCTACATGCTCTTTCTCATTCATAGAATATATCAATATGGCTTTAATGAATACTATCACAAACTTGTCTAGATAAGGATGCAACACATTATTCATCAAACACATGAAAGTATATGGAGCATTAGTCAATCGAAAAGGAACCACAACAAACTCATAATGCACGTACCTGGTCCAGAAAGTAGTCTTGTAGATGTCCTCTTCTTTGATGTGTACCTGATGATATCCTAATCTCAAATCAATCTTCTATAACACTGCTTCTCCCTTCAATTGATTAAACAAATAATCGATCCTTGGAAATGGGTACCTGTTCTTGATCATCACCTTTCTCAACTATTTGTAATCAATACACAACTTGAGATTACCATCCTTCTTCTTCATAGACAATACCAATGCACCCCAAGATGACACACTTGACCTAATGTATCCCTTATCAAGCATTTCCTTAAATTTTAACTTCAATTCCACAAACTCTAGAGTTCTCATCCTGTACAGTGCCTTCGATGTTGGTGTTTTTCCCAGTATCAACTTGATAGAAAATTCGACTTCCCTATGAGACGATAACTTAGAAATATCTGCTCGAAACACATCTTAGAACTGTCGCAAAACAAGATACCTCTTCAAGACTTCAACATATTCAACATCCTTCCCTTTGCCACTAGAAATATGAATTGAAAACAATACACATTCTTTCCTACTACTTCGCTTTTCCTACATAGTTGTGACCATCCTCACTGATGTAGGCTTCTTCTTACCCTGTAAGATTCTCTTCTCTCCATTATCATCCAAGCAATCAATAACTTTATCATAGTAATCCACCTTAGTTCTATGAATGTACAACCAATCCATACCTAACAACATATTATATGATCCCAACAAAAGCACATTTAGATGCGATGTAGACATATTGTTCAACTCAAATGCACAATATCTTACCCATTGATGAACTTTCTTCTCAGTACCTATAGCCAACTGCACCAACCACGACTCTGCATGCACTTCTTTATTCAAGAAAACTTATCCACTAGGCTAAGACTGATATAACTTAGTTAGATCCAAGGTCAATCAAAATAGAAATAACTTAATCAAAAATATTACCTTCCATCTCAATAATAGATGCCTGATGATCAGTCTGCCTATTATCCAATGCTACATAAATCTGAGGAATACTGTGTCCAACATCCTCAACTTTCTGTGCCTCTTGAGAATTGTATATTTGTGGTATGCTACCCTGACGTTGTGGACAATCTCTCTTGCAATGATCCTTGCCACAAGTCCAACATTGTAAAGGCTTCTTAGCATCACCCTTGTTTCACTTCTTAGATTGAAATCCTTGTGATTTTCCGGTTGCATTGAACTTTTTGTACAGTTCTGCATTCTCCTTGTTATTTATATTCTGAGGTTTTCCTCTCTCCTTAGCCCACTTTCCTTTATTATTCTCATTACTTTTCCAATCTTTCTTAGACTTAGTCTTATGCTTCGATTATTCATAGTAGTCCCTCAATTTTTTGATGGATTCATCTAGAGATCTAGGATCATCAAACTCAATCCTATCTTTGAATGACACCAACAACCCATTAATGAATCTCTGAATCTTTTCTTTCTTCTCCTTAATATAAGGCACATATCTCAACAACTCCAAGAATATTCTACTATACTCCTCATCAATCATAGATCCCATATACAACTCATAAAATTCCTTTGACTTATCATCATAGTACCTTTTAGATAGATACTTCTTCCTGAAAAGTCTCTCGAACTCACTCCAAGTCAACTCTTCTTCTCAAATGCCTCTGACATTCTTCACATCTTCCCACCAAATGTTTGTTTTTCCTTTAAGAATAAAAGTAGTTATCCTAGCTTTCATATTTTCTGAATAATCATGCATTCTGAAAAACTTGTTCATCCCAAGCAACCAAGCTTCTACATATTGTGACTTATGCATTTCTCCATCAAATGTAGGAGGCTTTTATTTCTTAAACTCCTCTATAAAGTACTTATTCCCACTCCTCCTATACAAATGGTGGCAGTTATGATGATTTTGTCTCTCCGAACTAGAACTAGAATAAAACCCATAGTCATTACCCCTCCTCTCGGGTGTATCCAAGAACCTACCATCTCTGTCTGTGTCATCCCTGTCAAACCTATATCCTGATTGAGACCTACGGCCATATGCCCAATTGGTCCTTTCCTCCTGTCCATGAATGATCCTAAGCAGTCCCTATCTATATAAATCTGATAGATTCTGAAGGATGACTGCATTAACATTTGTTTTCTTTTCATGTGCCCTAGCAAGTCTTTCCTGTGACTGAATGAACTTGTCATTATCTTCCTTAAAAATTTTGATCTCTTCTTTCTAACTTCTCAATGTATTTGTTATGTCAAGGGAGTACTCATCACCATGTTATTCATTTGATCTATAGGGAGAATCACGTGAACTGTAGTCCACCATTTTTCTTGTCATCTTGATATTCTACTTCTTGTAAACATACCATGTCTAATAAACCAAATATAAATAGAATAACATGCCTCAATGAAGTTCAGAGGGGGCTATCTTGTCTGCAAAATCAATCCGGATTAGCATAACATAACTATATATACAGAAATCAACATATCAATAATCTCAACATCAACATCATTAACCTCTACATGACGAAACAACTACAACAATGATTATTCCAATGCATTCATAATGAACACATAGACAATTAACGTGCATGCACGACAAACACATTCCTCCCATCTAGTCCAAGTGTTTGAACCTAGGAGTTCTGATAGAAATTTGTAACCACCCTTCACACATTTACCCAGTTTCACGGCCTCTAGGGGTGAACATGAGACAAAGAGCTACTATGACATGACTTGACCTCCTAGATCAACTTAAGGAAGTGAGGTTGACAAACTGACCACATACTGACATCCTATAAGTGATATAAGTCACCCAAAGGTTGAACAACCACCCCATATGGCCAAACCCTAAGTTGGAACCCATTTTCTCTACCTTGGGCCCATAACTACACCCACAACAAGGCATGCATGCAGTTATAGGCCTCCATCTACATGCACAACACTGCTTCCATGCAGTTATACCCCAATTTATCTAGTTCTAAGCATGCGGTCCTGAGCTTAGTGCCACCTTTTTAGGCCTGCCTCCAGACCACTGCCCATAATTGCTTGAGAATTTCCAGAATCATATTTAACATGGTAACAAAGCTAAACATTCAATCCCAACTCAAAAACTTGATCTAGACTACCTAGATCATAACAAACATTTCGTCAAACACATGGAAAACATGTAAGCTATAGGTCATGAATGCATATTTGATCATAAAACTTTTAGATTCATCCGAGAGTTAGTGAGAAGTCCCTATTCCTTGTCCACATAGCTGAAACAACACTTATTAGTCCATACTTTCATCAACCAATCAATAGATCAACAATTCATAACTAGAGCCATAGAATATACACATCATATAAACAACATATAACCAGAAAATAACCAACATATAAACCATGACATCCTAGCCATAATATCACCAACACATTGCCAATAAATATACATGAACCACAATGGAATAATAGCTATTATTAACATATGAAATTACTAACCAGGTTAAGGACTTCCAAATCTCTTTTTCAACCAATCACCCCCACACCATATTCCAGTCATGAATCTGGGATCTCATGGAATAAACTAAGACAAACCAAACTAGATCTTCCATAGTCCAAACCACCGCAACCCTTAACTAGTGATTCCACCTCATGGTTGGATATCACTAACACCAACCATATCGGTCTCTACCCAAGTTGTTCAGGGCTCTGGGAATTAGTAACTTAACCCACAAATTTCCAGGGCTCCATAGCATTTGTCCAACCTAGCTCTAGGGACTAGTAACTCAACCCACCAAGGGCTCCAAATCATTTGTCCCAACCTAGGGTCAAGGACTAATAACTCAACCAAGTTGTTCTAGGGATTCTAGAGCATTTGTTCCAACCCACAACCATAAGGAATTATGAACCCGCTGCCATGATCTGATTCTTCATCTTGTTTTGACAATGAAAGACACTGGTTGGTTCGAAACAGGTAGACAAATGTTTTTTGATGTGATTATTACCTATTTTTTTTTTAAGAACCTAAAAACAATCAAGTGGAAAAAATCAAACAAAACCATGGATATCTGTGAAATGGAAAGGCAAGGCTAAAAACCACTGCCAATCTAGGAAATCCTCCATGCCAATGACATCTCAAAACCAAATGATCACATGCATATACCATGCATCCATAAATCAACAAGGTGATCATACATGCAACCTATTACCTGTAAAGATATCTGGGTATAGTTGTTGATGTTGTTTTCACCTTGCGCTTTCCTTCTTTACTTTGCCTTATTTTTCCAAATCCAAGTGAATGCTAAAGTGCTCCAAGCATGCTCCAAGAATGCTTTTAGTGCGCAAGAGTATGAGAGAGTGAAAGAGTTGAAGAGAGTTCCAAGCTAAAATTGTCAAAAGGTTAACCAAAGAAAAGCTGAGAAATGATCCTTAGAAGCCTTTTTATTATTGAGGTCTCTAATTTCTTCATTTTCCTTTAATTTCCCTCTCATGCAAATATGTGACCCTTCATCAACCTTTTCTCCTATTTTCCTTTATTTTCATAAATAAAATGTCAATTATTGTCTCTTTGCGTTTTCCAATTTCCATAGCCATTAATTAATGACCAATAATACGCATCACTATATTTTACTCAACATTCATCTTAGAATACATATTCTCCTCTCTATAAATAAATAATTCACAGTACTTATCTATCTATCTATCTATCTATCTATATATATATATATATTATATAATTATAATTATAATTTTAATTTTAACGATTAATTTATTTATATTAAAAATAACACATTTAAAAAATTATAATCCACTTAAATATCTTTTAAACAATAATAATATAATCGAAATGTTATTAAATTTAGAGAAATGTAATCATACCACCAAAATATATTAAAAATAAAAATAAAAATACAAAAATAAATTAAATGTTAAGAAAAAACAACTTTTGTTTGATATATTTTATAATGTATAGCTAAGTTATGTGCACAATCACCTCGAGTTGATAAAAACACATTAGCTGTGACAATGATTGAAGATTTGTTTGGAAAGATAGCAATGTTGTCATTAACAACTAGGGAAAAGAAAACAACAAACTTCTCACACTTACCTAGTTTTTGCATGTTTTCCTTTAAAAATTGAAAATGAAAGCACCTTTATCTCATTTATAGAGTTAGAGGCCACCTATTTTATCACCTAGGGAAAAGAAAACAACAAACATGTCATACACTTATCTAGTTTTTGAATGTTTGCCATTTAAAAATTGAAAATGGAGGCACCTTTATCTCATTTATAGAGTTAGAGACCACCTATTCTATCCCCCACTGTAAATTAAAATTTGAAAAGTTATTCTATCACCCACTGTAAATTAAAATTTGGAAAAGTTTCACCAGTGGACAATTAAGAACCATAACAATCCAAATTTTTATTATCTATTTGGTTGCACTATACTAGTATCCCAACCGTTACTTTTGTGATATATATTCCTACGTTATTCATGTTGTAATCTTTTTACAAAATAGTGAGATGATTTATTGCCAATATATAAGAGGTAGAGTAGTTAGTGAATTATTAGTTTGATTAGTAATTCTGTAAAATTTAAATATATAAAAATTTTGAAAAAATATAATTTATTTTTATATTCAAAACAGATTTTAAATAATAAAAGCAACAAATTCATAAAATAATTCCCAAACATAAAATAATTGAACTAATTAATTTAAAACTCCAAAACATAAAATAATACTGGTTGTCCAAAATGGTCAAGAGAATCTCACTATTTCCGAGGCTTACTTGGATGCTTTGCTTTTTTTTGATGGTCACAGCTCGAAAGCGGCATCACTTTGCTTTATTTTATTGGTCTGTATGACAATCTGGTCACACTAAGCAACTTTATGTCACGTCGAGACCGAAACATTCGTAGTGGACAGCTGGAAAGATGCTGACTCGACGTCAATAATTGGGTTCCTCCTCATTCAATGAATATTGTGGGGAAGAAATTGAGTGTAGGCCTTTCGTTTCAACATCGAATCAAATTGAGAGTCTATTTCGTACTCGACAGCTGGAGAGCAACTTGAGTTCATGTGCAGGGAGAGTGATGGGTGCCTTACCCCTACAAAACAAGACGAGACTCAAACGTCTGAGGGACCCGTTCACACTCGAGAGTTGAAAAGCAACTTGCAACCAAAGTATGGGCTCATCTTCTTTGATCTTAAAATTTCACTATTTCTAGCGGGCCCTACTTCACAAGCTCAGATGCTAAATAGTTTCGTCCTCATTCAATTATTGGGAAGAAATTGAGTGTAGGCCGGGTCCTTGTGTCCTTTCGTTTCAACATCGAATCAAATTGAGAGTCTATTTCGTACTCAACAGCTGGACAGCAACTTGAGTTCATGTGGAGGGAGAGTGATGGGTGCCTTACACCTACAAAACAAGACGAGACTCAAACGTCTAAGGGACCCGTTCACACTCGAGAGCTCATCTTCTTTCATCTTAAAATTTCGCTGTTTCTAGCGGAGAGCTCAGATGCTCACAGTCCACATTACTATCTAAGTGGTCCCCTTTTCACTATTTCCTACCTTTTATCTCCATCCCACCCATTGAAAAGCAGCTGAGCGGGACCCTCTGGAATTTCCAGTGAAATTCTGAGAACAAACACGATATGCTTCCACCTTCACCCACCCATCCTCAAGGACAGATATGCTTCCAGCTGTTGAGTACGAATGGACCACAACCAGAAAATAAATGAATACTCATGCTTGCCTACTTAGTGGTGGATGGATTCAGCGCCTCAGCACAATTTGAGCGAAGAGAAATCCTAATCTTGCTGGTGATTTTGCAGTGGAAAGAGAATTCTTAATCTTCAAGCATTTGATTTGAAGACTTCTCACTGTGGTGAAGGAAATGGCGTGGTGCTTGGATATTGGAACTGGGGCTGCAGGCAATGTTGTAGGCAGCCTTTTCAAAAAGGTTGTTGAAGAGGTGAAATTGGTCATTTCTTTGCCTCAAGCGATGAGCGACATGGAAGGCGAAGTTCAGCGTCTGAACGATCTAAGGCATGACATAAATGTGGAGCTCGCTCGAGTAAACATGAACCCTAAAAGTATAGTGAAGGGTTGGCTGGATAGGGCGGGCGAGGCCATAGAAAGTTCAGGATCTATTGGCAGTGATTATGAGCAACATAAAACATGTCTCACTTGGTGTCCTAACTGCGTCTGCCGCTACAGAATTGGCAGACGTATCAGAGACTGGAAAGCAAGTGTTGCTGAACTCCATTTACAGAGGCAATCTGATTTTCCTCCAACAGGGGAATACGGGGACCCTACTCCGCGCACCCAGGTACTAGTTCAAAACCCCGAATCTGGTTCTGGTATTGTTGTAGGCACAAGGAGATCTACACATATGGAGCTTGTGGAGAGATGGTTAACGGATGAAGATAGCAGCATTCGAAGAATTGCTATACAAGGTATGGGGGGTGTTGGTAAATCGTCGCTGCTTGACGCCATCAACGACAGCCAGCGTGTAAGGGATTCATTTGAGCTCATCCTCAAGGTAACTGTTTCCAGAAACCCTATCCAAGATATGCAGAATTCCATTGCTGATAGATTGGGATTCGAAGGTTTTAAAGACAATTCCAATTTGGAAGTGCGAAAAGAAAGGCTGCGCTCTTTTTTAAAGAATAAAAAATATCTCATTTTGCTCGATGACATGTGGTTGGAAGGTATGTCGACAATTGATGAGCTTCAAGGTCTGGGAGTGTCATTGAATGACACAGCTTTTAAAATTTTGCTCACCACTCGGGATAAACAAGTGTGTGCAAGAATGGAGGCGCAGGAGATTATAGCTGTGGAACCGCTGTTGGAAGGGGAGGATTGGCAGCTGTTTCGTAGCCGAGCATTTCCGAATGGAAATGTTCCACATGAAATAGAGGAAGTTGCCAGGGACATTGCAAAGGAGTGCAAGGGGTTGCCCCTCGCCTTAATTGTAGTTGCTGCTGCCATGGCACACCATACTGAACTATATGAATGGGAAAATGCTTTAACTCACATGAAAAACGTCGATGAGACGTTTTATGACCTGCACGCTGGAGTGGAACAAAAGCTCTTTCAACGTCTTCAATGGAGTTACGATGTTTTGAAACCAGATAATTTGAAGATCTGTTTTCTTTATTTTGCAGCTTATCCCGAAGACAAAGTAATCTCTTGTGAAGAGATCATAGACTCGTGGATCGCAGAAGGTTTGGTGAAAGGAAGTGGAGACAGCTATTTGCCTGACAGGGGGCACGAGTTTATCAAACAACTACTGGATCGTTCTCTGATCGAGCTAGTAAGGAATGATGAGGTGGGAAGGACTTTCTCTGTTAAAATACACGATGTGCTTCGTGATGTGGCGATTCGCATCGCGGAGAAGGAGCAGAGGTGTCATTTCAAAGCCGGGGTGGGCCTGACGCATTTCCCCTCTCAGGAAGACTTGGAGGGCTGTGCAAGAATGTCGTTAATGAGGAATGCTCTACACTCCCTGCCCACAACCTTCGCGTGTTCGTCCCTCAGAGTTTTGCTGTTGAGGGAGAATCCCGGTATTACAGAAATTCCTGAAAGCTTCTTCTCTCAGTTGCCCTCACTGAGGGTCCTTGATCTTAGTGGGACTGGCATAACGTCTCTGCCGCATTCTATAGGAAATCTGAAATATCTTGCCTGCCTCAATTTATCTGGATGCGAGGACATCTGTGAATTGCCGGAATCCATTGGCGACCTGAAGGAGCTCCAGTTCTTGAATCTTTCCGGCTGTCGTCAATTACGGTGCCTTCCGGAGAGTATAAGTGAATTAAAACATTTGAGGGCCCTTGACATAATCGGGTGCCGTAGTTTGGAGCATCTTCCGGTGGTTTCCCTAGAAAGATTGAACACGATGCACAGCGGGTTTAAATTTAGTTTTGAGGAGGAGGCAAATGGGGAAAGAAAGGATGCTTGTTTAAAGGACCTACAAAATTTGAGCGGGCTCAGGCTTTTCACTGCAAAGATAAGATCCCCAGTTAAGGAGGGTGTTATGGCAAATTGGTCACGGATGAGGGATCTGAGTCTGGATTTTGAGAAAGTTGTTGGTCAACATGACCTTCCGCAGGATATGCAGGCCATGACAGACCTGGAAGCTTTGTCTCTGTGGCGTTGCAACGTGGAGCGACTGCCGAGTTGGGTTATTCAATTCCGAAAGCTAGCATTCCTACAGCTAATTCTATGTAAGCGGTTGAAAGAGCTCCCCGCAGAGTTCCCATCTTTGAGAGGACTATATATATACGGAGGATGCGATAAGTTGGAGCAGTTGGAGTTGGGAATAGGTTTTCCAAAGCTACAGGATGTGACACTTGATAGATTACAGTCGTTGGAGAGTGTGGCGGTGGGGGCAGTGGGCGCAGCAAGTGGAAGTGGAGGGTTGGGAGGGGTGGCGTCACCGTTACCCCCAATGCTCAAGTCTTTACGGGTAGACGGATGTGACCAATTGAAGAGATTGCGTGGGGGATGGGATAAGTTAAATCATCTCGAGAAAATAGAAGGTTCCAGAGAATGGTGGGATGCAATCCAATGCGATGATCCCAACATTAAGACATCACTCGAAAGTAAATACAGGAATGTGTCCGGATTGTATCCATGGGAGTAGATCCCAATATTAAGCCAGTCACTTGAAAGCATATTCAAGATTCGTTTTTATAGATGGCTGATGTTGTAAATCACTATAACACATTTATTTATTTATTTAGTTGGTTTAAATTTTAAAATAATATAGATATATTTTTGAATGGTCTCTAATTGTTTTATGCATATTGAGCGATATTTTTCATTTTAAATTTATTAATGTATGACCATAGAATCTGGATAATTTATTAAATAATTTTATATTTGGTTTAACTTTATAATGAAAGAATTTTGATAATTTTTTAAATATTTTTAAATCAGGAATTTAATATGGTAAAGATATATATGATATTATAAGTTAAATATACATTTATTTTAGATTTAGATTTACCAAATATTTAGAATAATCTAATTTAAGATATGTTTTAATTTTAATCACATATATATATAAACTTTAACTTTATGGCAACATAACAGTTCATTACACAAAGCTTTACATAACTATTTCTTACAATTTCTTTCATACTGAATTATAAAGCATTTCTCTACCTAATAAATTTAATATAAAAATATAATCATACATATTATAAATAAAAAAAGCGATTAAATACATTCAATTATAAAATATTATTATAAATTATTTTACTTATATTATTTATAAATAAAAAAGGCAATTAAATACATTCAATTATAATTATTTATTAATACATTTATTTTACTTATTATTATTGTTAATTAAAGGAAAAAAACTAAATATTATATTTTAAGATTAAAAAAAAAAAATTTATTATAAAAACATAAATATATTCTTGAATAGTTAGTTAGTTAGTTAGATATTCTAGTAAGCTTTGATGTCGTATCATTGTTTACAAAGATTCCCCTTGATGAAGTTGTGCATGTTATAAAGATGGCCACCGATCCTCAAACAACAAAACTTGCGGAAATCTGTTTACGGTCCACCTTTTTCAGTTTTCAAGATCACTATTATGAACAAATTTCAGGAGTTGCCATGGGTTCCCCGCTCTCACCTATTGTCGCTAACCTATACATGGAGTACTTTGAGAGAAAAGCCCTTGACTCATTCCACTTAAAACCAGCATGGTGGAAAAGATTTGTCGATGACACCAACTGAATTGACTCATGGTTAAAGCAAGAGCTTGAGAAATTCTTGCAAATCATCTTAACTCCTTATCCCTCTGAAATCAAATTTACTATGAGCTTGAAGAGAATGATAAGATCCCCTTTCTAATGTCCTGATCAGTAGAAGGGAGGATGAACACTCTGGGACACCAGGTCTATAGGAAGAAAACTCACACTTGGATAGCTATCTTCATGCGATGAATTCTTACCATCATCATCCCAGAAATCTGGCGTTTAAACACCCTGGCCTGTCAGAGCTTAGGATTTCTGACCCTGATCACCTAAAGGAGGAGATTGAACACTTAACCTCTGTCTTCAAAAACATTGGGTACAAGGAATGGAGTATCAAGAAAGCTATAAAAGGGGCTCAAGACAGGGCCCTCTCTAAGCGTACCCCTGAGGACAAGAAAGAAAATCAGGGGAGGGTTTACCTTCCATTCATCCAAGGGGTTACCGACAAGATTGCAAAAATATTAAAAAAGAAAAACATAGATACTCAATTTACAACATGTGGAACAATAAGGCAGATGATGAGGTCGGTTAAGGATAACATCGATCGTCAACAACTCAAGGGAGTGTACAAGATTGATTGACATAAAGAATGATAGATCTCGTACGTCGGCCCTTGCAGAGCACTCATCCAAGACCAAACATCATATGTGTTTGGAAGACGCCAAGGTAATTGCAAGGGAGGACAATTATCATAAAAGAAAAATCAGAGAGGCCATTGAAATTATGAAATTCCCGGAGAACCTCAACAGGGACAATGGAAGTGAAATCAGTGGAAACTGGTTTCCCCTGATCAGACGAATAAACCCCTCGAAGCCCTTGGAAGCTCAAGATCAATAGACCTTCCAGTCATAAGGTTTATTTATTAATTAATTAATTAATCATCGCAAATCATTTAATTTAATTTAATTAATTAATTATTAAATTAATTTGAAAATTAATTAAAATTAATTAAATTAAGGGCTTAATTTAATATAAAAATATTAATTTAAATAAAAATAATATGATTAATAAAAATTAGGGGAATAAGGTATTAAAATTAATATTAATTAATTAATATAATTAATATCATTAATTAATTTAATATA